>JACEGR010007960.1:0-42558 GCA_014170235.1 Listronotus bonariensis
ATACTATTGTCCATTTGTCCACCTTCCCGGTAGCATAGTGGAGCCTGACCCAGACTATTCAGGTTCAATCCCCAAGTCGGGGGAAACATTTTTAGGCAATAGTTATTTAAAATACCCTCCATGTTGGAACTACCACGTTGTCTAAATGATGATGTAAAATGCATAGGAGCTATGCTTACTTATTTTTGTTAAATATGTTTTAATTGTTTAAAATGACCTGATTAAGTTGCGCAAAATACGCACAAACTGCAAAACCGGGTAAACTGTTTTCACAATAAACAATAAAAGGTTAAATCAATTATCAAATTAAGCGCAATTATTTTGTCAACCATTGAGTAATATTGTCTTTATCTGAGGTTAACAACTTAACACGTTAAACGTTAATATATTAGAGATATTTTGTCAACTAAAAGAAAAAAGAAAAAAGACATTTAAATTTTTGCATTTTCAATAATACTACTTTCTTAAAATTCCATTGTCTTTTATTGTAACTGATAAACGACGTTTCGGATGGTGTCTATCTCCAACCGTTTTTAAGTGATAACTTAATGACAAAAAAAGTGGTATTTTTAAAAACCCAAAAAATCGCGTGGGCTTAGCTCAAAATATTCATGATATGAATAGTAAAATGCGAGAATCACTCCATAAACTAAATACAATTACTTGCACGGGGGTTGCTGCCCCCTCTATTTCTTTTGGATTACAGGCTGTCACTCTATAAATTTCTAAAATATTTTAACCAGATATTATATTGTACTTCTACACTATAAGATGAAATCGTTCTTAAATTAATTTTCCTAAATTCTGACATCTGAAATTAAACGGAACTGTAACAAATTATATATATATATATATATATATCTGAAGTTATTTCGCATCATCAATCATTTGTAACATCTTGTAGTTGTTGTGGTTTGTCCACACAATACTCAATGCTCCACAGAAGCACATTCTTGGATAAATATGGTTTTTCAATTTTATGATTGCTATTGAATTTTCAGAAAAAGAATAATTTTGTATACCGGGTGATGCATCGCCAAGCGGGACATTGGAAATCCCATGGTAAAAACTATAGATTTTTCGGTTAACCCGTTTGCCAGTTAGATGCTAATATATTTTTAAAAATTGTTTCATTATTATCGCCTCATATTTATGAACAACAATAAAAATACCAGTTAGCGTGACATAACATTGTCATTTTGAAATTTAAAAAGAAAAATAGGGAATGTAATTTTATACAGGGTGATCATACTTAAGTCGGCACTATTGCTAACTTCTCTAATATTGGAGATACGAAGTCGGTTAAATCAGTAAAGTTGTAGTGTTTTTTCGCTGATTAACGTACTGCCAACAGAAAAACAATGTTTTCGATTTATTGCAAAAAAGTACTTTTTTAAATGAAACACCCTGTATATAACATCATCATTTGAAAGATCTATCAAAGAGCTTTAAGAAAAGTCCTTATGTGCATTTTGGACGCTGCCGCTGTTTTGAGCATAAACATAGTTGTGCTGATCTAAAATATTAAGTTTGTAATTAATTATAAAGTGAGTAAACTGAAAGAACCAGGGGGTAAATAAAGATGCTGAGCAGGGCAAAATAGTTACAACTTAGATATTGCCGTAAAATGTAAACAAATTATGAACAAAGGGCTAACTTTATTCTTTGGTGATAAAGTTTATATCATGGCCTACTATAAAAAAATATTTTAAAAATAAAAACATCAATTTGGGATCTAAAAGTATAAAATAACTGAATAAAAAAATATAGGGTGTTCTATAAGAAAAATTTTTGGTTCATACCGCAAAAACTATAAAATTAAAGAAAAATCTAACTACACCACTGGATTCTACGTAAAAATATCTACTAACATAAGTTTTTATTTTGGTAGTAAGTTAGCAGACAATTGAAATACGAGGGGCCCTCAAAATGAAAAAAAATTCGCCCTGTATGGCAAAAACCAAGGGGCCATGAAAAATATTTTGGAGTCATCTTTCGTTTTATCAAAAAGTAGCAACAGTTCGCAAAAACTGCAAGTCTCTACCTCTAATAATAACCAAGATACCCTGCAATTGCACTTGCAACGAAATCCGGACACTCTGTACATATCGTGCCACTTTATAACCTTCATAGGCAATTTTCGCCAATGCGTGGAAAAAAGACGGTCTAAAAAGCTAGACAATATTTGTTTATGTTTATATCAATAGGACATACTAAAATTAAATTGTAATAATAATAATTACTTTTAAGCAGTCAGCGGGATTTTCAATCGCTACTTGCTAGTGTTCAACATATTGAAAGTAGGGTTGGGTCGAATACTAAAATCCTGTATTCGAATACGAATCTTGAATACCGAATTGTTAAAAGTATACAAATACTGAGAATTTGAATACCAAGAAAACAAGTATTCGAATACATGCTGTATTCGGTATTCTAAATACTTATTGAAGACCAAAAAAGGTCTCACCTTGAAAAAAGAACCGCAAAAAATCCTAATTCCACTATTCACATTCAGTAGTCATATTATTTTGAGGAGCAAAAAAAAAGAAAGTCCTCAACCAAAAAGATGATGATATTTCTATGTTGTCACTTTTTTCTACTACAACTTTTGAGTATTCGAATACTTGAAATCCGTGTATTTAAATCCTGGTATTGAAATTCCGGTATTCCAATACTTGAAAATGCGGTATTTCAATACTTGAAATCCCGGTGTTCGAACACTTAAAACCTGTATTCGAATACTATGATTTGAAAACGGTATTCACAATCTAGAAATTCGAATACTGACCATAAAAGAATTCACTCGAATGCCGAATACCAAAGACACAGATGTATTCGAATACCAATTGAATACCAGCTAAATGTATTCTAAAAAGAATTCAGATTACCGAGTATTCGGATAGTACCCAACACTGATTGAAAGTAAATTTAACTAGTGTTGGGAAATACAGTGATTTTTCGGTAACCGGTGAAACGGCGAAAGTGATTCCTAAATTACCGTGATTTTAAATAGTGGTTTCAATCACTGCAGTGACTTAAATATACATAAATAATTAATAGTTTAAAAAAACTAAAAAACACGCTTTTATATGCAACCGAACTAAAAATTAGAAAATAATTTTTCATTAAAAAAAATATTGTCATTTCATAGTAAAAGCGTGGGGTGCATTTTACTATTTTTTCATAACTTTTCCATCATAGATATTTGCAAATATAATAATTATAACATTTAATATATTTATCACCCCACGCTTTTACTATGAAATGACAATATTTTTTAATGAAAAATTATTTTCTAATTTTTAGTTCGGTTGCATATAAAAGCGTGTTTTTTAGTTTTTAAACTATTAATTATTTTTCATTTTTAGTTTCTGCTACTCTTGACAAAATGGCGAAAAAATTTTTAATGAACAAGAGTGGCAAATTTTAAAATTTTTCCAACAGATTGCAACTCACTAAAAATTTCTTCTTCATTAAGTAGCAAAGTTTGAAATTTTGCCAACAGATGGTAATCCAGGCAATGTTTGGACCGTTGCCAATATATTGCAACCCACTAAAAAATTTCTTCTTCATTTAATAGCAAAGTTTGAAATGTTGCCAACAGATGGCAACCTAGGTGTTGTTTTTATAATATAATGGAATTTTTTTCCTGGCGATCCAAAAAGATAACGGGATACTGTTTGCAGATTATTGCATTGTCATGTTTCCTTAATACGTGTGCAAAGTTTCAAAGAAATCGAATAGCTGGAAGTTGGTTAAAATTAGGCTCAAAGATTCCGTTACATAGCCAGTAGTTACAACCCAAGTTAATATAAAAGCGTGTTAACGGCATTTATTAACTGTTATTGTTCATAAAAATTGAACACCAATGGTGCAACTAACCCAATTGTGTAAAAGAACTTATTAATTTTTATTGTTCATAAAAATTGAACACCAATGGTGCAACTAACCAAATTGTGTAAAAACTAAAAATTTCTTCTTCATTTAATAGCAAAGTTTGAAATGTTGCCAGCAGATGGCAGCCTAGGTGTTGTTTTTATAATATAATGGAATTTTTTTTTCCTGGCGATCCAAAAAAAGATAACGGGATACTGTTTGCAGATTATTGCATTGTCATGTTTCCTTAATACGTGTGCAAAGTTTCAAAGAAATCGAATAGCTGGAAGTTGGTTAAAATTAGGCTCAAAGATTCCGTTACATAGCCAGCCAGATTGATAGATAGTTACAACCCAAGTTAATAAAAGCGTGTTAATATTTAACTAAAAATGGAAATATAAAAACAGCTCGGTGGCTGGCAACGAACACGAATATATTATTTATGCAGCTCTTATCGGTTTTTATTGACATGCAGCATAATATTTATTGATTTTATAAAAATAAATATTATGCTGCAAATTAAATTAACAGCAAAATTACGAAATCTAATTTTTTTGAGCTCGTAACTCAAACAATCATTTTTATATAATGTGTGACAACAACAAGCTTAATGTGATATATTGCAATATTATTATGTAAAAATAATATCAAATTTATTCATTACCTACTTTCAAAAATAAAAAAATAAACACATTTTTTATTAATCGAACACCATTTTAAGATTTTTAACTTAAATTCAATTACAAAAAATATAAATATAAGATAAATAACTTTTTTAAGCAAAACGAAAACGCATAAAAAAAAATAAAAAATTTAAATTCTTTAAATAAATGAAAATTTAAAAAATATAGCTTACTTTTTTCCCAATGAAAATGAAAAATTAGCATTAAGAAAGATTAGTTTTTCAGCTTTGTTTGCACTTAATTTATTTCTACGGTCGGTTAATATTAACCCGGCTTTGGGAAACAGTCTTTCAAATGACTTGGCGGTGCCGCCACCCTCCCCGTCTAAACAATATAAATATCATATTAGCTTAAATCACTGTTTTCCTTCACATATTATTTTTAAATAATAATTCATGGGTATATCATATTTCGATCGGCGCCAGGAGCGATTTTCCAATGCGTGTCGTGTCGATGCCGATTGCAGTATCACTGATCACCGTATTTGCAAAAAGTAAATCACTGGTAGCGCCAGTGATTTTCCATTCACCGGTGAAATATCGCGGTTATTGATATATCGCCCAACACTAAATTTAACAATCAAGCTGGCAAGACGTGTATATTGTATATATTTAAGAGGGGTGTATATCAGCTGATCGAATCCGTTTTCATAAACAGTCGGCATACACCGCATTTGATAAATCCGGCAACCCAGCTGCCGTAGAGCACTACACCTGCACCCGTAAGTTTAATTCATAATGGCCGAAATCCAGTCCCCCAGCTAAGTACGGGAGGCGGCTTCTCTATTTTTCGACTCTGCTTAGAGCTGGGCCATGCGTTAGAGTGGCTCAGCTGTATAGAATACATGAATTCGCAGACACGCAGACATTACTTACATGAGGTATATTAGAAGCGCATGTCGGGTAAAGAGCGATAAGGACAGGCCGCGGGATTAACAAATTGGACATAGTATTTGTACAGAGTGTTTGGTTATATTTTAAACGGGAATTACACACGCTTTATTGTTTGAGATAAAAAAATATTTTAAGTACAAAAGTTTAAGGGTTTCATAAGAACCGCCAGAATTTGCTTAAAAAATGAACAAATGAAAGCCGCAAAGTAAAGAAATAAGCATTGACTTTTTATTTAAATAGAACACCATAAATATTTTAAGTTTCTTGGTAAGGGTATATTACCTGTTTTCAAAAATATACATTTTGTTTTGTTTGATCACCAGTTACCGCAGAAAATAACTCTGAATCCTAGAAAAGTCAGCCGCTCTAATTCATAGACAATTTAGGATGGGCGGCTTTGGTTTTATTTGTTTCTTTAAATATGGTCATTCTGTTATTTGGTTTGATTAAAATAAAGGAATTGTTGATGAAAAAAAATGGAGCTACATGTCTTTTGTTATTATTTTTTTACTTAAACAATTTAAAGTATACAGTGTAGCGTACCACAAACGCTTTAGTTTCTTTATAAGAACGGTGTTAAATTATAAAAATATTTAAATAAATATGTTTCTAATGGCTTAAAAAAATAACTTTTAAAAATAATAATTTATACACATAAAAGGTTACTTTTGGAATGAAATTGCTAAAAAAAAGATTTATATCCACCAGGTTTTCTAAATGAAGTACTTTGTTTATCAGATCAGATTTATAGTGGATAATAGGAATAAAAATAGGGTTAGTTCTGGTTAGCCATATACAAAAGGTATATATTTTTAGGATATTGAGGATTTTTGACTAATTCATGGTAAAAACAACATTTTAATAAAACCTACTCTACCTATTTGACTTTGTATATTATATTATATTGCTCAAATATACAGAGTGTTCAGAAACTAATATTTAATGTTAGCTATTATTTTTGTTTTTTAAAAATTGAATATTATGGTTATTTTAAAAAATTACACTTTATTGAAAAATTTACCTATAGCTTTGTTACCATACTTTTTTGAACGTTGGGTGTTCCAAAGTGTTAAATAATATTATAATTGCCATGCAGTCAATTATTTTACGTAAAAAATTGTTGTTGTTTTTGTCATAAATTCTTTAAAAATGATTAATTACATTACTTCCAAAATTCAGAAATTAACTGATATACAGGATGTTACAATTATAAATTTATAAATATAATAAATATTTTTTTCCAAAATAATATATTTTACTTCCTAAGTACCAGCCTATGTTTTAAATATTTTTTTATACATATACAGGGTGTACGAAAAGGTAAGGTCATACATAATAGGGGTGATAAATTGAGCCAAAATAATGTTAGTACTTCATATAAAAAAGTTCTATTATACGTGGTTAGGGAGATTTTGGCCTTTTAATAATTTAAATCGACATCTTTAATCATTTTTCATTTCATTCACGTAATGAAAAATCCCTTTTCAGTAAATTAAATATGGATAAAATGATGAAAAAAATGTGTTTGTGAGCTTTTCAAACTTAATAATACAGATAAAGAACGTGTTTTTATAACTTTACCATATTTTAATAATTTTCTAAAAAAAAGATTTTTTTATTACATACAATATGCTACTATGTCTGGATTTAAAACGCGATTTTATGAAAAACGGATCAAAATATCGATTAAAATAAATTATACTTTTTTTGTACAAAAATGATAAAGAAATCAAACTGTCAAACCAAATTTGCATTAGATGCAAAAAAATAGTCTCACCCGGTATAATTCCGACTTTTAAAGAAGCATTAGAATAAGGTTATTTAGTTGCCCAAATATCATTGGTACTGTTACAAGAGTTTCAACGTTATAACTAAAATCAGTTTTTTCTAATTCTAACTTTGAAGATCAATATCTCCCTAAAGAAGCGCGATAGAACTTTATTTTATATGAACTACTGTACTAACGTACTAACATTAGTTTGGCTTACTTTATCACCCTGTACCTATAGTTAGTAATAGACACCAAGGTGTGTATGGTGCGTCAACCTGTATTATAAAAATCAAGCCTTTCAGAATGATCCCGAACCTGTAAAATAAACAGAAAAATTAAAGACGTCAAATAGGTATTTTTTTCTACTTTTATCGTTAATATTTGTCCATGTCATAGAGATAGAAATAAATCTGGATGATTTGGGTTCCCTTAGTAATTTTTAAAAGTATAAAATTTAAAAAATGTATTAAAAGGAAATGTTACAAACAAAAATTTAAAAAAACATTTTAGTGGTAACATACAGATAAAAATAAGACCATAGTTTTATATAAAACATAGACAAAAATTTAAATTTTGGTAGTATTTATAGATTAGCCCTATATGCTTGGCAACTTTATTAGCCTCTAAGATACATTTTTACAAAATTTTTTACAATAAAACAGATTTTTTATATACTACGGGAATGTAGGATGTAGGTAAAATAAAGCATAATATTTTATTTAAAAAAACAGCAGACAAATTATGCTCTTATAATATAGTGGACGCCGACTCGTACACACCTTCGTTGGGCGTTAATTATATTATTTCCTAAACTTTTTGTTCAATCATAATAAAATATTACGAAAGCGTAGAAGGGCCACATACTACTTTTTTTCCAATTCCGTAAAAAAATACGAAATTTTGTAAAAAAATGCGGAATTCCGTGAAAAATACGGAATTTCGCAAAAATACGGAATTTTGTAAAAAAATACGGAATTCCGTGAAAAATACAGAATTTCGTAAAAAAATACGGAATTCCGTAAAAAAATACAGAATTCCGTAAAAATACGCAGATTCCGTAAAAAATACGACATTCCTTAAAAAAATGCGGATTTTTGTAAAAATGCAGATTTTGTAAAAAAATACGGAATTCCGTAAAAATACGGAATTTCGTAAAAAACTACTAAGAATTCCGTGAAAAAATACGGATTTCGTAAAAACATACGGAATTTTGTAAAAAAATAGGAATTCCGTAAAAAATACGGAATTTTGTAAAAAAATAGGAATTCCGTAAAAAATGCGGAATTTTGTAAAAAATACGCAGATTTCGTAAAAAATACGGAATTCCGTGAAAAAATACGGAATTTCGTAAAAAATGCGGAATTTCGTAAAAAATGCAGATTCCGTGAAAAACTACTGGAATTTCGTAAAAAAATGCGGAACTACAAATGATCCCAGCAACGCATTTTTTTAGGCAATTCCGTATTTTTACGAAATTCCGTATTTTTACGAGATTCCGATGTTTTTACAAAATTCCGTATTTTTTACGGAATTTCGTATTTTACGGAATTTCGTATTTTTACGGAATTTCGTATTTTTACGGAATTCTATGTTTACGAATTCCGTATTTTTTACGAAATTCCGTATTTTTCACGGAATTCCGTATTTTTACAAAATTCCGTATTTCTTACGGAATTTCGTATTTTTTACGGAATTCCGTATTTTTACGAATTCTGTATTTTTACGAATTCCGTATTTTGAAATTCCGTATTTTTTCACGGAATTCCGTATTTTCACGGAATTCCGTATTTTTTCACGAAATTCCGTATTTTTCGAGATTCCGTATTTTTACAAAATTCCGTATTTTTACAAAATTCCGTATTTTTTACGGAATTTCGTATTTTTACGGAATTCCTATTTTTTTACAAAATTCCGTATTTTTTACGAAATTCCGTATTTTTCACGGAATTCCGTATTTTTTACAAAATTCCGTATTTTTTAAGGAATGTCGTATTTTTTACGGAATTCCGTATTTTTACAGAATTCTGTATTTTTACGGAATTCCGTATTTTTTACGAAATTCCGTATTTTTTCACGGAATTCCGTATTTTTACGGAATTCCGTATTTTCACGAAATTCCGTATTTTTCACGGAATTCCGTATTTTTTACAAAAATTCCGTATTTTTTACGAAATTTCGTATTTTTTTACAGAATTCCCTATTTTTTTACAAAATTCCGTATTTTTCACGGAATTCCGTATTTTTTACAAAATTCCGTATTTTTCACGGAATTCCGTATTTTTACAAAATTTCGTATTTTTACGGAATTTGAAAAAAAAGTAATTATGTGGCCCTTCTACGCTTTCGTAAAATATAGCCTATAGCATTACTGAATACCGTAGCTTTCTGATTGTAAAGAATGCTATAATCGGTTCAGTATTACCGAAGATTAGCCCTTTAAAACAAACAAACAAAGTTACAAACTTTACCTCCTTATAATATTAGTATAAATTGAAAGAACTTCTTTAGAGGGTATAATCTGACAAAAAGTTTTTAATATCAATATATTAACATATTAGTTATTCCTGCTGTGTCATTATCATATGGTTTATGTTTATATCACAGATATTGAACGAGAATTTTTCCTTTGAGGAAATCTTGACTAAAGCCAATGTATTCATACTTTCTGTATTATTTGCAAACATTCAACAGTAAGGAATTAGTAGATTGAACGCGTCGTAGCATTTAACTATTAGCGCATATACCTAGCGCACCATCCTTTGAAAAAAAATTATTGATAAAAAAATATTTAAAAAATTCAACAACACAATAAAAAAATAGTATACGAGAGGTCACAGTAACCAAAGGTACATAAAAAAGGTCGTGTAAATTCTTACAGTACAACTGTTTTAAGAATATGCTGAAAAAAAAGTTTGGCTTAGCCAATTATACATAAGTTTTAATAATTTAATATGTAATATAAAAAAGAAATCAACGGCCCATTGTGATTCCAAGCGGTCACTCATCTAAGTCAGTGTTGGATTTACCAGCAGGCTGAGTAGGCTGGAGCCTAGGGCTGCAGATTTACTTCATAAAAATGTAAGTGGGGACCTTTTTTTTTGCTCTTTAAAATTTTTTCCCTAAGGCAAAAATAAATAAATTGGGGACGGCAAAAATTAATAGCCTACGGGTAGCAAATATTTAAATTCGTCACTGATCTAAGTATAAACCGTGCCCGACGTCGGCGTCGCTTGACTTTAGTGATTGGACGGAAAGTGATATGTCAACGTGGTATGGCCGTTACTTGCAAAAATTAAAACTCGGTAAATAACTTTTGTTTCAAATTTGCAACAAAAAATAATTTTGTTTTCATAAACCAAAAATAAAACAATAAAAAAAGTAGCAGTAAAAGGTCTCCGTAACCAAGGGATCATTAAAAAAATCGTATTGATGAGGTATAACTTTCTTACGAACTTACTGACTTGTGTGACAAGTGACTGTTTTGTGTCACCAAGCTTGCAACGCCCCATGTTTATTTTCCTTAATTAATAGACACTACCACTAAATACCAACACGTCTGTTCACAAACAAAAATATTTAACTAATGAAACAAAATAAAATAACACTTAGCCAAATGTTTCGATTACTGTGTTCGTCAAAATACTAAATGTGATTAATTTTCACTAGGAAAGGAAAATAATGTACACCAAGTCAAATTTTGCCGACAAAGAATAAAATTTAGTTATAACTATTGGGAGAATTTACGCTGGCCCATTTTGCACCACTTTTTTATGAACAGCCGTGACGACAAAGAGTGCCGTCCACTGCGCCTTTCTCACTTGCTCGAAATGCGCTGTTGGCGAACTATGTAAATTTTACTAGGAGCAGATGAGATTTTAACCAAAATCAAATATTTTTGAAAATTACGTTTAAAAAAAAATATGATGTTTGCTAAAATATCACATGAAGGTAAAAATAATAAAATAAAAATGGAAAGGCGGCAGACTGCTTATTTTAAAGTTTTTATTAAAATTGAGATTAAAAAAAAATTTTTTTTTGAAATTTACTTTTTCAAAAGTCTGCCTTCTAGTAATTCAAGTAAACAACCCATACACCAAAAATGGCGATTCTAACTTTTTTTTGTAAGAATAAAACGTCATTTTCAAAAAGGCAGGTAGTCCACCCTCTTAATATAAAAGCAAAGAGTAACTTAATGCTTTTTCCAACATATTCTGGCCATACATGCTACGATTGTCTAATTGTGTCTGGAAAGGTAACCAGAAGCGTTTATTGGAACAAACCTGTGTAGGTTTTTTAACCTGCAGAGGTCATCCGCAAACCGTAGCTTGTGTGGCTTCTATTAAACTGAAGGTATAAAACTCTAATGTTGATCAAGGGTCATATTCGGAATTTTATTTTAGAGGGTACAATAAGACTAGTGCCGAAGCACATTTTTTCGGATATATGCCGTAACCTTGAGTTCCGCGCAAACTATAGATAGCCATTGGCAATTCATCCAAATTAGTGACAAAAATATGCTTTAAGTATATCAGCATTATTCAGCTTCAAAAACAACCCGTCAGAGGAGTCTTTTTGTGGCTTTTGGAGGATGGATTTTCTACAATGCTCCCCCTGCGTACGGTACTCGATCGTAAAGATCTAACTTACTAATACAGATCGAGCAATATTTCCTAAAAATATAAAAATATTTATCTTAGAATTAGTATAGTAAATTCATCGAGTTTCACAAATCCACATCCCGTACATATTTTACGGACTCATGGTCTCACATGGACATTTTGATGGCCCAATAAAATGCACGGTATTTACATTAAATGCACACGGACCGCAAGTGGCGTCCATCGGCGCGTAATTATGGAGGGTGGCAGCGGCCCCGGGGTAATGTGCTCGTACTCCCGCCTGCGGTAAAGAGGGGGTCCAAATGGAACGCAAATGGGGTGATTTGTGGTTTTGAATAATTTACTATACGTTGTAATTACGCCGCACAAATCAGTTTATATTCCAGATTAATATTTTGAAAAATATTGAAAAACCGTGCTGTAGGTACCGGTTGACATCTTATAAATTTCCACCCCCTTAACTTCCCTATCTATATTGTAAAAAATTAATTAAAATAACAGTTAAATGTCCAGTTTTTGCATCAGTTATCAATTGCGTTTTATCACTTAGCATAGACAATGTACAGGGTTTTTATTTATATTTTGCCACTTTTAACTATAAGCAAGAGGAATAAAAAAAACGTTTTTATAAAATTTTCCTACATTTTTTTCTATTATCTTTTGACCATAAAAAAAACAAGTAAATATCAAAAACTCAAGAAAAATAAAGAGGTTAACTTTTTTAAATGGAACACCCTGTATATTACGTCACCATTAAAAAGGTCTTTTATAAAGCTTTACAAAAATACCACATTTAATATATCTACCTTTAATAGTTTTGGAAATATGACCATTTAAATCTTGGTATAATTTCCATTACATTTTTACAGTCTCACCTTCATGGGCTGTTACAAAGATAAATTAAAATTATAAATTCTTCTTCTTACCTGCAAGTAGAGACTTGAAGTGGATGAACGGCATCGGCGCACATTTCGAAACTTAATAAAATTCGACATCTCTGTAACAAAAATAAAAATAATTAAAAAACATCTTACTCTTATTGTACAGAGTGTTTCAAAATTTAGTACAAAATTTTAAGAGCAGAAATTTATGAGGTTAAAATCTGATTTTTTCCTAAAAACCTTACCTAAAAAAACAAAAACAAAATAAAATAACAATGACAAAGATAATAAGCTTATTATACCCAAAAATAATAATTTAACAAAAAATATTACTAAAACAAGCAGTTTTACAGCCTCTTATTGCATTTTCTTTGATTTTTTTAATTATAGGCATAGCGATTTTCTTGAATGTATCACAAAAATGCAAAGGAAATATTTGTTTTCTTTTTGTGGCTGACAGAAAAAACAGCTTAGACGTAAAATTTTGGTCAACATCAGTGTTTATCGCACTACGATGACTTAAAAATATTGCCTTAAAATATTTGTGGTGAATTTTGAAACATCTTGTATAAATAAACGACTTACATATTTCAATATTTTGTTTGCCGCGTTAATAAAAAAATATATTTTGCAGGGGCGAAATTACAGAAATCTGGGCGGGACTTGGCCCTCTTAAGACAGCGCCAAAAACTAAAAGCAATTTAGACATCTTATTTGAACTGAACTGGTACATGAACCTATCCATTATCCTAATTTCCTTTCTGATATTTATACAGGGTGCTTCAAAACAAATGGCAATAACTTAAGCAGGCTTACCTATTTTTAAGTTCCTTACGCCTGCCCCCCAAAACAGCCGACTAGTTGCGTTTCTGATATTTATACAGGGTGCTTTAAAACAAATGGCAATAACTTAAGCAGGCTTATTTATTTTTAACTTACTTACGCCTGCCCCCCAAAACAGCAGGCTAGTAGTATTTTGGTCATTTGGTAAAGGTATTGACTTTAAATTGAATTGGTTAAATGACTACCACAAGACTTTTTTTTTAAGATGGCGCCCAGCAGCCATTTTAAATTTTTTATTTGTAAATTTCACTCTTGAATATAGTATTTATGTATTTATTTCATATCTCAGTATTAATTTTTTAAATTGATCGGTTTGGAAAAATAAAGGGGGACATTTAAGAAATACACTATAAATAGTTTGCTTAGTTATTAAATGTAGTTTAGTAATGCTTTAATCCAAGAATTTAATTATTAATAAGCTTCTGTTGTTAAATTTTAGAAAAAAACTCATACATGAAATACAAACTTTTATCCCGTCAGAACACCTTTTAAAACAAAAATTAGTTTATCAACCTAACCCATATAATCTCATAATATAAAAAGACCTCTATTTATTATTCATTGTTTATGTATGAAAAATGACACCTTGGGAAAAAACAAAAGTCCCTTTCATTCCCGAAACTTAATCCCACAATAAACGACAAAAAGGAGCTTAAAAGCGTCGAGGTATCCCGATATTGTGTGCAATCCTCGAGGAAAGCCCAAATTACAGTCGTTCTGTCACAAACAAACAGTCTGTATTGCAAACATCACATTTACCGCAAGTGTTATGTTCTATACATATATATACTTTTTTGGTCTGGGGTGACAATAAGATATAAATTGAGGGACAGAATTTGATTTTAGAAGTTGGTATTTCAGGACTTTCGTCTTTGAACATTATAGTGATATTTACGTTTCGCAATAAAAAGTATAGAAAATATTGTTTTAGTTATAGTTATAATTAATAATTAAATTAACAATTTTACTTTATAATTTGAGGCTGGCAAATACAACGTTTCTTTTTTAATACAGGGTGTTTTTACGAAAAGCAAAAATTTTAGGAGTTGATTTTCCACCAAAAAATAAGAAAAAAACTTCATATGTCCGAAACGCCTTATTTTTTGAACTACGAGGTGTTAACATTTTTATTAATATTGTTTTTTTATGATAACTTTTATACCCGTTCACATATTTTTAAAAAATTTGGAGACCCACCTTTTGCATCAAAATACATTTTTGGCATACAAAAAAATATTTTTACCAGTGCATGCCGTCCATAAGGGGTTTAAGGCAAATATTTTTCTTGATAAAAAAATGGTACGCTACTGCATTTTTCTAAAATAAAAGTTTTTTTTAAATCCCTGTTTAGTTTAGAACAAATTTGATCTTTTGACTTTTTTTTTTGTTTGATGTGCAGTGTTCGCGTAAATAAATAAAAACCGTTTCTCGGCATGGTCAAATTCCTATCTAATTAAAGAATAAATAACGAAGAGTAATTTTTAATGTAAAATTTCATATTGGTAATACAAACTGACCATGCCAAAAAATGGTTTCTATTGATTTACGCGAAAACCATACATCAAAAAAAAAAGTCAAGAGATCAAATTTGTTCTAAATTAAATGGAGATTTAAAAAAATTATTATTATTTTAAAAAATGCAGTAGCGTTCTATTCTTTTCTTAAAAAATATTTACCCTAAACCCCTCATGGACGACACTGGTACAAATTGTTTTTTCTTGTATGCCTAAAAATGTCTTATAGCGCAAAGGGTGCATTCCTATTTTTATTTTTTTGTTTATATCTAAATGGTTTGTTTTATCTTTTTAACATCCCTTGAAGGCATATGCCTAAATACCAGAGTACCATGGGTGTCGGGTTATTAAATGTTTAACCCATCGTTTCCCCTGTTCCGTCAACGATATCCAAGCACTGAAACATGCAGTTATGCATTTCACACCACCTTTTAGACAACGCGGTAGTGCCACCACGGTCGTTATTTTTAAATAACTACTACCTAAATATGTCTCCCTCGCTAGGAATCAAACCGGCGACCTCTGGCTTAAAGATAAAAGCTTTGTCCACTGCGCCACGGGAGAGACACACAGAAAATTATGTTTTTGAGACACCTTGTATTCCATCTAGCACTGTCAACCAAAAGAGCGCATCCAAACAAACATTCCTCATTCCAAATCTACTCCTGCATCCTGTACAGGGGCGAAGCCACTCCGTGCACAAACAGAGTTGAGACACCCTGTATAACGGGGAAAAATTGGCTTGTATGGGTAAATTCACTATTTTTTGACAGCTGATGATCAGTCCAGTGGCGTCTAAAATTTGTGCTATGTCGTTTGCGTTGTTTTAAAAGTTATTATAAAAACCAATATTTTAAAAAATTAACAAAAGCACAAAAACTAAGTCGTTTAAGACATATGTTCATAAAAAGTTTTTTTCTTATTTTTTGGTGGAAAATTACCTCCTAAAATGTTTGCATTTGTTGAGAAACACCCTGTATATTTATTGATACACTCCTGGACAAAAAAACGGAAAAACAAACATTTTGTTCATTCAATCTTTAAATAACTTTTTGGTTTTTGGTCCAATTGTAGCTTCGTCCATCAAGATTATTATCTAATATGGGGATTGCAATAATTTTTACAGAATTAGGTATTATACAGGGCACAGCCAAATGTTGTATTTTGCCCAAATTTTCAAACACTTTGTGTTTTTTAGTGTTCTAGATTTTAAACCCTTATCTTTTCTTAACATTTTCTGTTTTTTTTGTGTTTGCCGCTTATTAAGACATGATGGCCAAAAGTTGCTCTGACCGCGAGGTTGATGTCAAATGAATAGTTTGGGCATAATGGGGACTATTCGCTTTGCCCGGGGTGTTCACTTTACCCGGGTTTCCCCCTACGTAGAAGTAAATGTAATAAAATCGTGTTGATAAAAAAACTAATGACCACAAATAAAGTAATTATATTATTTGGAATTCCGCAAACCTATGGATGGGTATAGGTAACTAAGCATAAACAATTTTAATTTTTTTGAATAAGCATTGGGTTAAGGGTCAACCATTGGGGATATGTCGCTACAAAGATGGCGGAATCTAATGTGGATACAGGATTAAAACTGGCCTATGCTGAGTGTATATTAGGCTCGTGTTATGTCAAAGATATACAGTGTTTTTTTTAGTGTTCTAAATTTTAAAGCCTTATCTTTTCTTAACATTTCCTGTTTTTTTTTGTTGATATTAGTATCTCTATTTCAAAAGGAAATACAAATTTTTAAATAAGACAATGTTTGTGTATAGGGTATAAAGTTATAATATTACACTCCCTTAAAATTTTTATTTAAATATTGGTTTGTTAAGTTGGTTTCGTAGTTTCCAAATCAGAAATCAGTTTTTGTGTACTTTTAAGATACGTATGATAAAAGTTAAATAAAAAAAAACACCCTGTAACTTATATCACCAATAAAAAGATCTTTTAAGGACCTTTAAAAAATACTTAATTTGTCCTAGTTATCTTTATTAGTTTCGAATATATGACCATCCAAATCGCAATACCTATAGATAGAATATATTATAACCATTATAATTAAATTGCGCTTCTTTAAAAATTTGTATTTTTTTAGAATAGAGATACTAATATAAATAAAAAAAATTAGAAAAGATGGAGCTTTAAAATTCAATATACTGGTTTAATTATTCTACAAGGTGTTCGAAAATTTGGGCAAAATCTGCAGCATTTGGCTCTCCTTTGTATAACACCTAATATAAAACTTTTGCAACCCCATATTAAATAAAGATCTTTATGAAAGAAGCTAAAATTGTCAAAAAACAAAAAATTATTTAAGATTAAATTTGAGTAAAATTTTGTTTGTCCGATTTTTTGCACGTTCTTGAGAATGCATTTATAATATATTTAAAGTCCAAATTACTACACCAAATTAAAGTAAATTATTAAATTATACTGACTTTAAAATTATTCCTTTAACAATGATAATTTCAAAATATGTCAAGGATAATTTTTACTTGGATAGAGTGTAACTAACATACCAAAGTATGATAAATTTAACATTAATAAAAAAAGAAATGAACCATCTTAAGGAACGTCCGTAACATGGTTCGTTAAATAAGCATAATGGAGAAAACGCGACATCTATGAAGACCGGGCGTCAAATTTGTGCAAAACAATAAAATTTGTTGCATATTAACAAACATATTTGCACATCCAGGCCATATAAAACCAAAATATCGTAAAGTATATTTTTATTATTGTTGTTTCATTAAAGGTGAAGTGCACGGGTAAAAATATGGTACAAAAATGTTGGTCCTACGTCGATTTTGTGAAGTTTTATTTACAATAGTTATAGTGAGTTTTTTCAGTGCTGCAAATGGAATATCATTTGAAAATCAAGAAAAAGTAAGTCATAAATATATTTTTTTTTACCGAATTATGTCCCTAGGGTAACTGGCAGAGTTGGGCAGAATACTGAAAAATCGGTATTCGAATACGAATACAAATACTGGAAAAAGAAACTATTCGAATACCGAATATTTGAATACTTGGAAGAAAAAAGTATTCGAATACATGAATACCCGGAATCGGTATTCGAATACTGCGGAAACTAAAAATTCGAATACTATTAAACAAAACCTATGACAAAATTGAAGACCGTTACCTCTTTTTTCCTATTTTGCTTCCTTTTCTTATTGAAATCATGCCAATTTTTGACAGTTTTAGTATTCGGAATACTGCTTACACTTTCCGGTATTCGAATACTCGGAACGCCGGTATTCGAATACTCAAAAGAAATATTCGTCGAATACTTCGAAAATATTCGAATACAGAATCCCGAATACTGAACAAAATAGTATTTTGCCGAATACCGAATACCAAACACACAAATGTATTCTAATACTATTCGAATACCGGCAAAATGTATTCTGAATACTATTCAGAATACTGAGTATTCGAATACGACCCAACTCTGGTAACTGGTCACAGCGATTTAAATATTTTGGTGGCTAAACCAACAAAAAAAAAGATTTTCCTAAAATATTTGTTTTATGTTTTTTAGTAACATTATCTTACAATTTGTGTCAAATTTCAATTAAAACGGGCCGCCTCGTATAATTTTGTAAGTTGTACAGTTATAAAAGAATCCTAAAACCCGTCAATTTTTATCTATAGGGTAACACGTTTTTGTGTTAACATACCGGTTCAGCTAAATGAAAAGGTAAATAATGGAAAAGGGGATTGAGAAATACTTTATTTCGAAGGTTATCAAATTATCTGTTTAATCTTATCTTTCTTAATATATATAAATCTCGTGTCACAATGTTTGTCCTCAATGGACTACTAAACCACTTAACCGATTATAATAAAATTCTCACACCATGTGCAGTTCGAGTTGAGAGATAGGATAGTTTAAATCTCAAATTATAGTCGCAATTTTAATTTATTGCTAATTATTTGTCTGTTCGACTGGGTTGAGTAAGTAATCAATAGATGGCGCTGCTATGGTAAATCTACGAACGTGTCATATAAGCTATATTTTAACAGCATAATAACCACGTGTTGTTGACGCTATAAAATTAATTAAATTTATTTTGTAGTGAACGAAATACCGTATAATTCAGTATATAATAAAACTAAGTTGATAAAATGTGCGTGCCGATAAAACTTGAAAAGGAGTCCCGATACGATAAAGGGACTATACAATGTAATAGTCCTTTATCCCCCTCGAACAAGAAAGTTCCCGTTCTACCCTAAAGGGCGTATTTTTAAAGATATACGGACTCTTCCAACCCTTCAACTTGGAAATTAAGTGTAGTGGCGCCATCTGTTGTCGAGTATTTGAACTTCATTCAGAACAACGGTTATTTGGGTCTCATATCAACTCCCGAGCGAAGCCGGGAAGCATAGCTAGTAGTTTATAATTTTTTAAAATCGGTTCGATAATTTTTAAGTAAGTTTACCACATTAAGTATTTAAGGGGAACCACGTCAACCAATTTTAATATTTCTTAAAATAAACCTAAAAATACACTCGTATAAGGGGCGTCCATAAATTACGTGAGAATTTGGGGGGGGCGGTTCGAGGAAAATCTCAGAAAATTTAACGTTGGGGGAAAGGGGGTCTAAAGAAATGGAAACAGGAAAAAAATTACGAATTTTGGCTGACAAATTTAATGCAGTGTTACTTTTTTGCGCTTCCAAAATTTTTCGGTGACAAAATTAATTTCGGTTTGAGAAATGGTGATTTTTTTATTCCCATAAATCTCAGAAAATCTCATCAAGGGGGAGGGAAGGTCCAAAATTTGGAAAAAAATACCTTACGTAATTTATGAACCCCCCAAGTCAAAGAGGAGAGCTTGCTAACATATCCCGTTAAATAGCGCTTGTCTTGTAGGAACAAGTGAGAAGATTATAAAGCTGTGAGCCCATCATTTATGAGTGACCATATTTAGAGTTAATTTTCTCGGAAAGTCCGAACCGATTTGGAAAAAATAACTATTAAAGTGAGGATTTGACACCCTTTAAGATAAGTATCCATTCAAACACGTTCGCGGCCGCAGAGTTTCCTAAGGTTCCCCTGCCAGGTACCAAATGCTATAATTGTTAAGTTGCATGGTTACATTTTTTTAATTAAAAAAAAACTTTCCACGTAAATCAAGTGCCACTTTGGTGAAGAGTAGTAGACTTTAAATAAGTCCTAAAATGCAAAATAAGTTTATACTTTTTGATAAATATGGACCGATGTTAATGAATTAAGGCCCTAGATGAAAAATGTATACCAATAAAATGGTGGTCAGTACAGAATAGCAGATACCAATTGCCACTATAGTGGCTGTAGGTCGTCAACCGGTAATCTTTTAATTCTGTTAATATGGTGTTCCTCCAAAAAAAAATTGAATTGTTGTAGGATATTTTTATACGTATACGAATAACGGAATTATACTCGTTGGCCCCTTTTAACTGAAATGCTCTGTATATGTGTAAAAAATACATTTTATTATTTTTACAGAATTTAACAGATAAAGAAAAAGGGGAACATTACAAAATGAAATTTTACCCAATGACGGTCAAATCTCACCAAGTGCCAAAACTGAAAAAAGGGGAATCTGGGAGATAGGTTCTAATGATGACCGTTATGGCAATCGTTATGATGACCGTTATGGTAATCGTTATGATGACCGTTATGGAGATGGACCACCCCGTCCTCCATATCATGGGGGTAAGTATTCAATATCTAAATCTTTATCTAAATCTAACTATTAATTAATAAGGATCCAAGTAATAAAGTACATAATTTATTAGATAGCACACATAGTGCCGGGGCCAGTAATGAAATGTACTTTATGATAAAAACTTTTTAAAACCTTTTAGGGGGTTACGAGTCTACCATGAATATTCATACCGCATACTTCCCCATACTTCCTCATACTTCCTCATACTTCCTCATACTTCCTCATACTTTCCCATACTTTCCCATACTTCCCCATACTTTCCCATATTTTTCCATACATCCCCATACTTTCTTATAGTTCCCCATACTTCCCTCATACTTCCCTATACTTTCCCATATTTTCTCATTCTTCCCCATACTTCCTCATACTTCCCCATACTTCCTCATAATTCCCCATACTTCCTCATACTTCCCCATACTTCCTCATACTTCCCCATACTTCCTCATACTTCCCCATAGTTCCTAATATTTCCTTAGACTTCCCCATACTTCCTCATTCTTCCCCATACTTCCTCATACTTCCCCATACTTCCTCATAATTCCCCATACTTCCTCATACTTCCCCATACTTCCCCATACTTCCTCATACTTCCCCATACTTCCTCATACTTCCCCATAGTTCCTAATATTTCCTTAGACTTCCCCATACTTCCTCATTCTTCCCCATACTTCCTCATACTTCCCCATACTTCCTCATACTTCCTCATACTTCCTCATACTTCCTTATACTTCCCTATACTTTCTCATACTTCCTCATACTTCCTCATAGTTCCTCATACTTCCCCATACTTCCTCATACTTTCCTACACTTCCCTATACTTCCCCATGTGTCAAAAATGGTAAGGGTTACAGTCATAAAACCAATAGGCTCCAACACATGTTTTGGGTATCGGACTAGGCGAATTTCGTCACTCCTACGATTTTTGGAACAATGTTTAAAAATTACATGTAAATTATTGTTGTAACCTTGTCTGACAAAAAAAGTTACGCGTTCGCCCAGTCCAACTCCCGAAACATTTGACATTGACTGGCCGGGTTAAAGCACCGCTTCCATATCGAGGGTTTCCTGTCAGAAGGGCGTATCCACATAATTTGTGATTTTCTTTTTATGTAAGAACGTAAGACGTTTTGGCATGTTCAGAAATTGTAATAAATGTTGATATGCAACAAAAAAGAGTGCAATATTGGCTATTCTATTGAGGCAGAGAATACGGCATTTTGGTAAACAAATCGCCACAAGCGTCAAATTTTGCGAATAAAACGAATATAACAAATTATGTGGATACGCCCTTCTGGCAGGAAACCCTCGATATATGGGGATATGAATATTCGTTGTAGACTCGTCAATAGGAACCCCAAAAAGGTTTTAAAAGGGTTCTTATTATAAAGTCCATTTTATTACTGGCCTAGGCACTAATAACTAAGGTTCTAGAAACCGTAAAAAATATTAATTTTTTATGGTTTCTTTCTGCTTACTTGGTATACTTTTTGAAACATATTTGCTTAGCCTTTTGTGTGTTGCAGCGTTTGGCGGCATTTACTTTTATGTTCATGTTGTCAATAAAAAAAAAATTCTCGCGAAAAGTAATTCTTTTAATGGCAAGAAATACGCATTTCTTAATTTACTATGCTAAATAGATTTTATTATTAACTCGTTTGTTTTGGTTCATACCCACGGTATTAAAAGATAATAGACCTTTAAATATTTAAAAGAATATCAAGACAAGAAATTTTCCGTATTAAGGGTTTTACAAAAGAAGAAGTAGGTTTTTGACTACTCTAGTTAAATAAAAAAAATTCTTTAAACATTTACTATTTGTATTACCTCCGTTGCTTTATAGAAAACACATACTATTTAACATCACTTTATATTTTGAGTTTTTAGGTTATGAACCAAGTGGATATGGTGGTAGTGGAGACAGATATCCACACACTGGAATAGATAACATTGGACCTTCAGGTAAGGTTCTTTTTTTAATTGACCGGAAAATTGAATTTTCCACTCAATTTTTAAGCGGAAAATGCTATTTTACAGGACTAATTTACTTTCCGGTCCCTAGTTTACTTTCCGGTCTCTCATTTACTTTCCGGTCCCTGATATCAAAAAATCCTGTTAGCCATGACAAAAATTGTCAGAGTTCAATTGTTACTATTTGACAGTTCAAGATATTGTAAAGTAAAGAAAGCATCATTTTGCCAAAATGGAGTCAGACATGGAAAATCCAGATGAAATAATTGAAAGCAGCCTTGCCTTATTGTCGTTTAAATATAACACTAAAAATTTACAGTTTTTTCCGGTCAATTAAAAAAAAAATTATGTACGATACTCGACCGGAAATAATTTTACGGGTCTCCTCAAAACTACAGGACTCGCCTACGGCTCGCCCTGTAAATGTTTTCGTCGACCCGTAAAATACCATTTTCCGGTCTAGTAACGTAAATAGCTATTTTTTTAATAGACCGGAAAAAAAGCTGTGTAAATTTCTAGTGTTATATTTAAACGACAATAAGGCAAGGCTGCTTCAATTATTTCATCTGGATTTTCCATGTCTGACTCCATTTTGGCAAAATGATGCTCTTTTACTTTACAATATCTTGAACTGTCAAATAGTAACAATTGAACTCTGACAATTTTTGTCATGGCTAACAATTTTTATGATATCAGGGACCGAAAGTAAATGAGAGACCGGAAAGTAAACTAGGGACCGAAAGTAAATTAGTTCTGTAAAATAGCATTTTCCGCTTAAAATTGAGTGGAAAATTCAATTTTCCGGTCAATTAAAAAACTATATGTATGATACTCGACCGGAAATAATTTTTGCGGGTCTCCTCAAAACTACTAAATGTTTTTCGTCGACCCGTAAAATACCATTTTCTGGTCTAGTAACGTAAATAGCTATTTCTCGATCTAAGAAAGTGACTTAGGCTTGGAATACAATAAAACTTAAACTTTTCGGATTTACTGTGCAGGGCCGCACCTGATGAAAAAGATGTTTAAATGTGTAAAGCTGATTGGAAATTAAATAAACAAACAGTAATTTGCAGTTATACTATATTTTAAGAGTATATAATACTTACATTTAAAAACAAAATAAAACACATCATATCTAACCCTAAATCAATTTCGCTATCATTAATATTTTTCAAATTAACAATAATCCTTTTTCCACTACCCGACCGTTAAAAAAATGCAGTTTTTAAATAGTTAACATGAAGTTAAAGTACTCCATTCTAGTACACTACATAAAGAGTTTAAAAAAGTAACTTGTTTTAACACTTCGAAGCTTTTTTCACACTTTGAATCAGTGTTTTGTTTCAATGTCTACTGCAATAAACTTAAATGTCAATTTTTGCAATATAAAAGTAAAAGCGACATCAACTGAACCAAACGGTCAAGTTATCTTTGATTTCGTCATTATTTCCTTTAGTTCATGTGTCACTAGTTTTAAAATTTTACAGTTTGCAAATAAATTTAATAGAAATTATTGAAAATTAACAGTAATAATAAATTTAGATGACTAAGAAGTTGAAAAGGAATTTATACTGTTTTAGTATAATTTCCACAAAAAGTAAGTATATACAATTTTCTCCAATTAAATAATAAATGCATTGTTATGAATTTTTTCTTGCAATATAATGGCTGTGTTGCAAAAATTAAAATTAATAAGTTTAGATAAATAAAACATGAATAAAATAGTATTATGAAAAATTTGGTAATTTTCTAGAAAATGGGAGCAACTCCGATTTTGACGAAATTTGGTATACGGGGGTTTTTGGGGCGCTGATCACGAATCTGAAAGAATTATTTGGCGGAAACGTTTCGTTCTCGAGATATCCATCATCAAAGTTGATATTTGAACTAATCTTATTTTCACTATATTCCCCCTTCTTTTTGCACACAATTCTTGATTTAAAGCTAAAGTGTCACACAATATTTGATTTTCACCTTTTAAAACCCCGTTTTTCTACGTTTTTACATTATTTTTGAATTAAATTGCGTGGCTTTTCTTTGATAATCCGGCAACCATACATACACATAGGGCTTCATGGCAAACTGGGATTAAAATGATTCAAAGTATAGCTATGCAGTTTAATGCAAAAATAATGTAAAAACGTAGAAAAACGGGGTTTAAAGGTGAAAATCAAATGTGTGTGACACTTTAGCTTTAAATCAAGAATTGTTGCAAAAGAAGTGGGATATAGTGAAATAAGCTTAGTTCAAATTTGAACTTGATGATGGATATCTCGAGAACGAGACGTTTCCGCAAATAATTCTTTCAGATTCGTGATCAGCGCCCCAAACCCCTATACCAAATTTCATCAAAATCGGAGTTGCTCCCATTTCTAGAAAATTACCAAAAATTTTATACGGTCGTGGAAAAATATAGTATGTAACACATGCATAAAGTGTCTTTTTACTAATTGGGGAAAACTATGACTTTATGCACTTGTTACATAAATTACTATTTTAATGGTTGTAGGCTATTTACATTTATACAGAACATAGAGCGATAAGAATGTTCAATTTTTTTAACGTGTTCAATACAGATTGTTTAGTTTTTAACGGTTACATTTTCGACTTGCGTCTTTATCAGTACAATTACACTAGGATTTAAAGTTGGTGTATTATTGTGCGCGCGTATATTGGACTTAAGTTTATGCCATATATCAGCTCGATCGGATTAAAAATGCAGTAATATGGCGGATGCCGAATTGTTTCGTGACCTGGTACCTCTTTCTTTGTTTTTGGAAATGTAATAATAATTGTAATATTTTATTATTTATCACAATACTGCTCTTTGGTGGTATATTTGGTAATAACTTGTTTTAAAACCCAGTCCTCAAAAACTTTAGTAGTTTTCAGGTAATAATTTACAACAAATAAATAAGGTTCTGTCACGGCTAATACTTTTATGGCTTTATTGCATGTTATTGTCCCATCTCAGGTCAAGTCTCTTTCTTAGATCGTAAAAAGATCTCTACACAGGGAAAGAAACTAAATATACCTGTTCGCAAGTTGATAATAACGAAGATGCACTTAAATAATTTTTGATATGTCTAAAATAATGTAATAAAGTGTAATTTCTATCTAAGGAAGTTTTAATATAACCTCTTTAAATCTGATGTTTGTGCTTACGTTGAAAAGGTCATTGTTACGTTTCCTTGTATATGTCGTGCAGGTGCTGCCCTGTAGTAAACCTTATTATTAATTTTTAAATTAAAGGTATGTTTGGTTAAATTCTATAATTTTGGTATACGGAAACTGTGGTTTCTCTGTGCATTTACTATTAATTATTAAACAAAATAAACCCATAACTTTTATGTTAAAGCATATTTTTTAAATTATGACACCTAGATGCAGTATATTATAGTTTAAACTATGAAACAATTTTTAGGCCCTGATTACTATAGACCTGGAGGTCACCGTCCCAGTGGGGATGGCTATAGTTACTATGGTGAAGGAAGTTATCGACCCAGTGGCCATGGCTCAGGGTATGGACCACCTGAACCTCCATATGAAGACGGTTATGGAGGTGAAGCGCACTATCACGACCAAGGGGGAGGTTTGTCAGGACATGGTATTGGAGGATACAAGGTATGACTCAGTTATTAAAACGAGTAAATGTTTTTACCTTTTCGTTTTTAAAGTTCAAAAGAGTAAAAATTGATTTAAAAAAACATATTTTTTTAAGCAATTTCGAAAACAGTTTTAACCACAACTTTAAATTGGGTCAAGTAAGTTTTAAAACAAAATTTGAAAAACACTTAAAAAATAGATAGATTTAACTAACTATGACCCTTTCAATGTCAATCAATCAAATTACAGGTTCCTGTGCTTTTTACTGTAGTCTCCTTTTCAGTTCGGTGAAGAACAAATTTTGTTAAAGGATGTAATAGCAGTTTGTAAACTGCCCTCGTATTATTATAATATTTGTTTAACGTTACACTAGTAGGTGGTGATATTACAGCTTTGTCGCACGAACAACGTACGGCAGAGAGAAAACAATTGGTGACGTACAGTGACGGAAATAAAATTTCGTACACTTAGGTTAACATTTTATGTCAATTTTCAATATTTTGGTAAACTTGGCTTTTTACCTTTTTCTCACCTTAATTAATATTCAATAAAATACACACTCCAAAATAAATATATAGTTTATTTTATTCAAATATTAAAGAAGAAACACTGGCTTATTATTTCAAAGCGGCACCATTTTTTTCCACTAATAAGTTTAAACGTGTGGGCATTGATGCAATCAGCATTTGTGCATGGTAAACATTGTAATTATTCCAGGTTTCTTCAATTTTATTCCACAAATCATCACTGTTTTGTGGATGGAAATCATTGTTCTTGTTAATTTCCTCTATGATATATCCCTAAAAGTTTTCGATTGGATTGATATCAGGGCTTCTTGAGGGCCAAGGTAACAATGAAATGTTATTTTCCAGTAGCCAGTCCGAAACTCTCCTTGCTGTATGGACGGGGCAGTTGTTATGGTGCTATATAAAATTTTCTTGTTAAAATATATTGTCTACCGATGGCAACTTAACATTTCGGAGTATACTCATATAAGCTTGAGTATTAATCGAATACGTATATATTCGGAGTATACGTATATAAGCTTGAGTATTAATCGAATACGGTGGCATATGCCTAGCCCACTGAAAGACATATACCCCCATACATTAACAGAAAATCTTCCACTTGTTTTAACACGTTGGGTATATTTTTCTTCGTACAGTGTATTTTGCGGCCTATACACTATAATCTGCCCGCTATAATAAGATTGAAAAATCTTCTCATCGGTAAATACTACCCTTTCCTAAAAATCCATACCTTGCGGTAAATATTCCAGTGCAAACCCCATTCTTTGCTCTTTATTCATATCGGTCAAAAATTGCTTTTTAGCAGCTACACTGCTTCTCAATTCCGAATTTTTCCTAATACGATTTCTTGCCGTTCTTACTGTCCCAGGAAAATTAGTTTGGTTGTGTGCTTCTACAGCTGTCTGAAATGGATTGTTTCGCAAAAATCTATCAGATCATTATCTTGATTTTCGTTTCACTTCCAGCCGTTCTCTCCAATGATCCTGTATTTTCCCATTTAGTTCTGAGGCTTTGAATAGTGCTTCTTGGTTTCCCAACTTGCTGAGCTATTCTTCCCAGAGAAACACCTTCTTCGAATAGGGTAATTACTCTCGCCTTCTCTAGTTCATTCATTTTTCAAAATAAAAAAGTAAAATAATATAATTTTGAAATGTGTGACAGATAACAATTTGTAAAGTAAGGTATATTTCCAGGTGATCCAGGTACGCAAAAGCCAACATCACACTAGGAAAAGTTAGGTGTACGAGATTTTAATTCCGTCACTGTACCTTTTACTCTTGCGATCCTAACTTAATTTTTTTATGGGACCACCGCGGAAATGAACTCTTCCAAATAAATACATAATTTTTAAAATCGGTCTACAAATGCCGGAATAATCGCGTAACATACACACACAAAAAAACATACATGGCGGATAGATAACCTCCTTCTTTTTGAAGTCGGTTAAAAAAATCATATATTTTTTGAGAAATTGATTTCTTCTTGTTCTTTTTTAGGCTGCAGCACTTAAAAAATACTTCTTCCAGCTTTAGCTGGACTTGCTATCCTTGGGGTAGCTACTGTAGCATCACAGAACCCCGTACTACTACAGCTGGGAGTACTCAAAGGAAGAAGAAAACGATCGGTATTGCCTCCAGAAATCTATCCGTCTAACCCCAAAGTTAGACCCAATATTCACTATTAGAATATTTTAATAAATGTTAGTTTTATTTATTTTACTGATACAATATACATTTTTAACAAAAAAAAAAAAGGATTAGATAAAAATAAAAAGAATTTAATTATATTTTCAATTATCTTTATTAGTGACGCCACCAAGAAAATTTTATTTCTAACTTTTCTCCCTAATTTACGTAAATAAACGAAGCTGAAACTGCTGGCTTAAATAAGAAGGTGGCGACTAAAATTAGGAGGTGGCACAGGGTCGAAAAAAACTAGGGTCAAGGCAAATTTATTTAATTATCAATATTTAATAAAGAGCTTCATTTATAAATTTTTGGACGTAGAAAATCAAAACCATAAAGTAACATACCTACGGATAAGAGAAACCATGGCATCCTAAAATTTTCGTACCGCTTTTGTGGCAGGCTTGGCGGCAGGCTTGTCATTTTCCAGTTTACACTTTAAATGCGTCGGTCGAAGCCTCACCTCGTGTAACATCAGCGATGGGGAGACACGTAAAGCTTACTAAAATAACTAACTGGCGGTATTTCAACGAGAAACGAATAAAATTATATTGGCAGTTTTCGCATGACCTGTCCTTAAATCGGCTATTCCATGATAACTCTTATAATTCCCTTACTCTATGATCAAAACTAAGCTATTGGTTTCATCCCTGGCCACTTCCTAATTTTAGTCGCCAGTTTCAGACTAGTTTATTTACAAATGATTAAAATTATGAGGATCTAAAATTAGAAGGTAGCCCAAGGACGAAAATAACCAAAGCTCTAAGGGGTCCTAATTTTTTATTTTTAAAGATTAATTAGTAAAAATAAAAATCTAAGCCGTTTCCGAATATTTTGCAAATTTTTACGCCGAAGAAGCCCCAAAACTATAATAGCTTGTAGCTTCAATGCGCAAAAATTTTTAATTGTCGAAATTTGTGGCCCAGAGACAAAATAAATGGCTTAGATTTTGATTTTCTACTTTTAAATATTTATATATAAAGCTCAAAATTTTGCCTTGCCCCTAGATTTTTCGTCCCAGGGCCACCTCCTAATATTAGTCGCCAATATCTAATTTTGAGTCGCCGGTTTTATCTACGTTTATTTAGCTAAAACTGGCCACCTAAATTAGCAGGTGGCTCAGGGACGGAAGAAATGGCTTTGGTTTAAATTTTTTACTTTTAAATAATTGTAAATGAAGCCCTCTGATAAATTTCGACAATCAAAAAATTTTGCGCATTTATATTAAAGTCTATTATAGTTTTTGCGGCGCTTCCTCGGTGTAAAAAAATGCAAAAATTCGCAAATGGCTTGGATTTTTAATTCATACTACTAAGTATTTATAAATAAAGCCCTTTAATAAATTTCGATAATTAGAATTTTTGCGTTTGAAGTTAAAAGCTATTATAGTTTTCACGGCGCTTCCTCGGTCTAAAAATTCATCATCTTTATAAATGAACGCTCTAATAAATTTAAATAAATTTAGTAAATTTAGGGCTCTTTTAAGCCCTAGTTTTTCTAGTCCCTGTACCACCTCCTAAGATCTTAGAGAAAATACAACATTTAGTACATCCAACTTTATTCGTTTCGGAAATATGACCATCATAATCAAGGTTAGTTTATATTTATAAGGTTGCGACATATCCTCAACTTTTAGGCGGTTCGAGGTCGGGGACGCAAGGAAGGGCACTCCACGGAGAAAAGTTGGCAAGACCGGGTAAAATCAAAGCTGATGATCAATCCAGTGGCATCTAGAATTTGCGCATTTTATTTTGCATTGTTTTGGAAGTAATATTTGTTGAGATACGTAATTTTAAATTTTTTTATTTTAAGTAAAAGAATTTACAACTTAATAATAATTAAAAACTGTTGTGTAAACGGTTGTTCTACTAATACAATAAACTGTATATCTCCGGCACTGAACAACATGGCCGAAAAATGGGAGATGTGACGTCATAACACGTCAAAGTAATATGGCCGAATGTCGCGACCCTATATAGACCGACTTTGATCATAATCAGGTATTTGGGTGATGTTTAAAGTACACCATTTTGTAGTAGGTAAAGATATTGACTTTATATTTCAGAGTTCATTTATTTTTTTCCCAAGATGGCGTCCAGCAGCCATCTTGAAATTTTTATCTGTCAATTTCACTTTAAAATATTGTATGTATGCATTAATTTTATATCCCAAAATTTTAATTTCTTAAATTAATCCGGTCAAAAAATAAAAGGGGAATGGGGAGATTAAAGAAATGCACTGTATAAATAAACTCTGGTCAATACTTGTATATCTACTACAAAATGGCGTTACTTTGGAAAACTGTTCAATATAGTATAAAATGTCTTCGGATGCATAGGAGGAAGAGGCATAGAAGGCGCCCCTCAAATTATTTAAAAATATCTGAATTAGTATAAAAGTTATTATAAAGAATTGAAAATAACCTTAACTGGCATAAACATATTGTATCTATAGCCACCGCGGCTTCAAAAAGCTTGGATTTCTTTTCCGAATCAAAAGTATTTTTCTCCTTCCAATTTATACACTTTGTATGTGTCCCAATTTCGACCCTCTCTGGAATATTGTTCTCATGTCTGGGGAATGGCATCTCCTATAACCCTTAGCATTTTTGATGCCATTCAAAGAAGGGCTATTCGTCTTATTATTGATCCTTTACTTATTCAAAGACTTCCTTCTCTTGCCCATCGTCGAGCTGTGGGAGATCTATCGCTTTTCTATAGATACTTTTACGGCTTCTGCTCCGACGAATTATCCAGTATAGTTCCTCCTCTTGCAGCTCCCAACAGAGAAACTCGTGGTGCCGCGCGTATGCATCCCTATACGGTTCAATTGGCAGGCTCCGAACTTCCCATTTCGTTCGTTCTTTTATCCCTAGAGTTTCTAGACTGTGGAACCTACTGCCAGCGGAGGTCTTTCCTTCCCCCCAAATCTTCAAGTTTTTAAGTCCCGTGTTAACAAACTTCCTCGTACCCTGCTTAAGACACCCACGGTACGTTAGTATTTAGGTTTTCAGCCTTCGTGGATTGTCCAAAAATAAAAAAATAAAAAAAAACATTAATTTTTAACACTCCGTAGTCCAAAAACCAAGACATTTAGGACATATGTTCATATGAAGTTTTTTTCATATTTTTCATAGTAGAATCACCCATTAAAGTTTGTCGGGAGAGTTAACGGACACCCTGTATATAAAACACTTAATGTGTTTTTACTCTAAAGTATCGTTAAAACTTTTATTATGAACCAAACATTACAAACAAGAAAGCCCTGTTACGAAACCTTTATTTTTTTCTGCTTTAGACTTTAGACAGGTTGATAAATTTAAAAAATAGCTATTGTTTTCTAAAAAAATTACATTATAGTCTTAAAAAACAGTTTACCAATTTAAGTGGCTAAAAAATATATAGCACAAGATAAGATAGAATCTAAACATATACAGGTTGTCGCGCCACAAACGCCTCAGTCTCTAGTACAAGTATATTACTGGTGGATTTATTTAGGCATGTATCAGGTATTTAACGATTTTAAAAAAGTTTTTTGAAATAACATTTAATTGGCTTATAAAAAAATTAACAAAATTTAATGGGTCTCTAATACAATTTTTGTTGTACAATCAATAAGGAAGGCAATATCGAAAGGTATTAAAATTTACATGGGATTTCCTATAGCCAGTCTGGGGATGCACCACCTGGCACTAGCCTAGCGCCGAGGGGGTTATTCAGTCCCCCGGGCCCCAATTGGAAGGGGCCCCAAAAAAGGGATTTTTATAGGAAAAAAGGTAAATTTTGTTTTTGTGATTACTAATTGGAGCATGGTAAAGATGCAAATTTCTAAAAATAGATCTGTTTGCTTGGATTATTATGAATTTTGGTTTAACTGATCCCCAACTGCCACCACCATCCCAGTAGAGTTCCCTTGACCATCCAAAACGTGACCTAAACAAAATAATTATATATTAATTAAATTGTTCATGACAATGAAAAAAACCTAAATCTTTCAGCCCTTGAGGTGTATCATTAAAATTATTGATTTTTCAACAATTGTTGCATTTTTATACAAAATCTCGAAATCAGTCAATCTTGAACCTTCGACCAATTCATATTCTTGAAGGAAATTACATTCTCTACAAAAAGCTTTTTAGTAAATTTCCGTGGAACGAGCTGTTTCTTGAAAAAAATAAAGAAAAGGTGTTTTGAATTAAAAATACGTCTAAATATGCAATCTTGTTTATTTGTAAAAAAAAACAATTAGATTTTTTTTTTCTGCGATAATAGTGAAAATTCAGGTTTGTACAATACTGCACTACATTTTATGATTATAAATGACATAGGAAAGTTTTAACTAAATTTTTAAATTTTATTGTTATTAAAACAAGATGAATGTACAATGCACTAATGTACAAACTTAAAATTTTCTCGATTTTTTCGCACGGAAAAAATATTCAAACAAATTTGTTTTTGAAAATGAACAAAATTGCACATGCGGAAGTGATTTTTAATTCTAAACATCTTTTCTTTATAACAATTTGCAATATTAGCAAAAATATAGGTACAGTCGCGGACAAAAAAACCGTCCACCCAGTTAATTTTTTTAATGGGTTTGTTTGAAAATTAATATTTTAGGTAAATTACCAACAAACAAAAAACCCGATAAAAAAACTGGGTGGACGGTTTTTTTGTCTGCGACTGTAATTAACCCATGAGCAAAAATTACATTTTTGACAAAACCACGTAGATCACTGACGCAATTTGATATATGATGATTGTATTTTAGGTTTTGGACCATGCATAGCTTTTTATAAAGAAAAACCATAGATAACCTACATTTAGATCCGCATTGGCAAGAAACATTTTTCGGAGATTTACGACCTGGCGCAGTAAACAAATGGACGGGTGGACGAACATGCGCACTTAAAAGCCGTGTCAAAATAAAAACACCGGCATCTCGTACCCTCCCACCGCGGTCTGACCGTGACGCTCATTAGCTACCGTACTCGGAACAGAAAACCAGGACGCCGTCGACAAATTCTTTCCGATAATGCGGATAGTCTGTTTGGACCCAGGTGCGTTTACCCTCGATTTGCTTGCGCACAAACCGGTTTTTCGCCCATGAAATGTAACTTTTTTTTCGCGCAGGTAATAACATTGGCAATCCATTTAGATCAGTGAGAATAACCTTTTTGTAAAATTAATAATAAAAAGTTTTACATATGATCCAAACTTACGTAGACACCTGTACATATGTAAGTTATATGCATGTGTATTACCTTTTTCTCCTCCACGATGATATCATTTCCATAAACCTAATTAAGGCCCTTCCCAATTAACATACTCGAAAGGTGGTGTTGCCTTTAAAAGTAACTTTTGCGCCATCTTGGAGGTCAAGCAGCAACGTTTGCCCAGCTGGTACAGTAAGATTACTTATTACAATATTATCGCAATTTTTAGTGGCGTCTGCTACGTCATCAAATGTGGATATATGGCAGTTATCCGCGTAAATCGCACTAACAAAAAACTAAAAAATATTATTATTACTCTATTCATCTTACGTAACGTTGGTATATGTGCACTTGACTGGAACAGGAAACAAATAGTGGAATTAAAAAAAAATAAAAAATAATCCTATTTATTAATATTAATACCTGCACTTGAGGTTATTTCACGCGGTGACAGTTTAGATAAATATTTTTCTGATAAAATAACAACTTAATTTACAGGTAAAATCTCACATTTTTATAACATTTTACCTACTAATTAGGTTTAAAAAAATAAGTACATGTACCTGATGTCAAATTTTTCACACCCCTTTACCTTTTTATTTTTTATAGTACAAAATCTTAGTTTAAGAATGTATACAGATTTCTATTAGAGAATAATTATTGCAACTTGCCTTATTAAGCTCAGGTATTATTAATACCGGCCTTATTTAAATAGTGCTTGTACCCATAATTTAGAGTTATTGCAAATCACGTTGACAGTCCCATTAACCTAAAAAAATAGGGAAGCAATTTTAGTAATTTTTCTTTATTGTTTTGTGTTGAAGGGTTTTCCTCTACATAATTACAGAAATACATTTGAAAAAGCAAGGTTTTTAAGTATTTTTACTTCCAAAACTTTTAGATTTTGTAGTTCGGCAGCTGTTCGGTTATACGGGAACAGTTCCGGAGATTAAAATAAGACCAAAATAAGGCATGAGACCTAAAACCGACATAAATAAATCCAGGCACTATCCTTATCCCACCATGCATCTGCGCAAACTCATGCAGATGTCAAAATAAGGCCAGTATTATTGGGATCAGATTAGATTAGATTGGGAGGTGGATTGCATATTCTCTAACACTGCAACCTGCTCAGGTTTATTGTGTGTCCTCCGTCCATAGGTTAGAGCATCGCTGCTATCCAAGCCGGTCTGTTTAATCAGACTCCACAAGCTTGAAACTGGCCCCTTGAGCATATCTTGCCGCTTTAGGTTTTTCTTCACCCAGCCTTGCAAACCGCAGACGACAAAGGGCTTCGCAGTAGCACCATACGTGTTCTGGCGGCTTTCTTCCTCCTCCCTGGCAGAACCTACATAGGTTTTCTTCTGCCAGGAGGAGGAAAAACCACAGAACACGTATAATTATTTGCTGCGAGCGCATGGGTGCGGCTGGGAAAGGCCGCAAAGGCGGCGAGTCTGCCGAGAGCCGGTTTCGAAGCGTGGTCTGTTAACGGGCCGGCTTTGAACTGGTCAACCAGCTTTGGCAAACGGGCGAATTTGATGTTAGAGAAATGTGCGATCACCTAATCTGTCTATTAATACTGGCCTTATTTTGACATCTGCATGGTTGCGCAGTAACGGTGGACGAGACAGTGCCTGAACTGTTTATGTCGGTTGCCTTATTTTGGTCTTATTTAACTTCGAACTGTTCGTATAAACCGAACACAAAAATCTAAAGTTTTGAAATAAACGCAAAAACCTTGCTTTCAAGTGTATTTCTGCGGTGGCTTCGGCACAAGGCAATGAAAATTGCAAAATTGTTTCCTATCGCGTGTTCTAATAAATTATGGTGCAAGCACTATTTAAACCAAGGCCGTGTATCATGCCTGAGGTAATAAGGCTGGTCTCCCAATGAAAATCTGTAACACGTCTTAAACTAAGATTTTATTGCTATAAAAAATAAGAGTCAAAAGTAGAGCATCTACTTATTTTTTAGGCACAATTGAAAGTGGGCAAATGTTAAATGTGGTTTACCTGTAAGAGTGGTTGTTATTTTATCAGAAGATTTATCTAAACTGTGCCGCGTGAGAAACTTGCCTCGAAGTGCAGGTATTGTGTGGGATAATTTTATTTTTTTAATTCCTGTTTGTTTCCGTTCCGTCAGAGTGCGCAACCAACAACGTTACGTAAGATGGTAGGTAATGTGTATTTTTAGTTTTTGTTGAATGCGATTTACGCGGATATTTGCCGTATCCACATTTGACTGACGGCGAACGCCACTAAAAAAAATTGCGTGTGGCAATAAGTAATCTTACTGTACCAGCCTATTGACGCAGATGGCATAAAGCAAAGGCAACACCATTTCATTATGTTGGCCAAGGAAGAACTAATGCATGAAATGACATATCATCGTCGGAAGAAAAGGCAATACTTGCATGCATACTTACATGTGAGCTCTGCTAGCTAGTCATATGTAAAAACTTTTGTGTGAATTTTACTGAACCTCACTGATCTAAGCTCTTGCCAGTGTTATTACCTGCGCGAAGATTACATTCATGGGCGAAAACTGTTTCTTCACATCGAAGAAGGTAAACGCCTGGGTGTGAACCCATCCTGTCGGAAGGTTTGTCGACGACGTCCTGATTCTTTCCAGTGAGCGTCGCGTCGGGTACGAGACTATACGTGTTTCACGACACCGGCACAAGCATGTTCATCACCCGTCCTGTTTACGCGGGTAAATCTCCGAAAGTAGCTACCAATGCGAGATCAAATGTAGGTTATCAGTAAAAGCTATGTGATCCCAAGAGCCTAAGGCGTCATCTGCTGCGTCAGTGTTTACGTGATGTAATTTTTATAAATGCAGACGAAAAAGGCCATCACCCGGTTTTATCAGTTTTTGTTTGTTGGTAATTTACTCAAATGACAAAGCCCGATGAGAGCCAACTGGTGGACAATTTGTCCTGACTATACCTATATTTTGCTAATATTACAGAGGTATTATAAAGAAAAGATGTTTAGGGTAAAAGTCACTTCCGCATGTCTATTTGTTCATTTCAAAAACAAGAATTTGTTTGAATATTTTTCCGTGCGAAAAAAAATCGAGAAAATTTGGATTTGTACGGTAGTGCGTTGTATTCATCTTGTTTTGTAACAATAAAATTTAAAGGGCTAGTTGAAGCTTTCCTATGTCGTGTCATAAGGCCAGTGCGGTAACAAACCTGGTACACCATAACATCGCAGAAAAAAATCTGAGTAATTTTTTTTTACAAATAGATTTAGAACATTGTTACAATTCAAGGCACCTTTTTCTTTATTTTTTCGAAACGCTCGTTCCACGGAAACGTTTTTGGCGAAATGTAATTTCCTTCGAAATATGGTCGAAAGATTCAGATTGACGATTTCAATGAATTTTATAAAATGCGGCAATTGTTGAAAATCAATAATTTTAATGATACACCTCGGGCAGTTTAGGTTTCATTGTCATGAACAATTTAGTTATATATAATGTTTGTTTAGGTCACGTTTTAATGATCGAAACTCCTGAGATGATGTTGAAACGGTGAGAGTCAGTTAAACCAAGGTATAATAATCCAAACAGTCTATTTTAAATTTGCATTTACCATGCCAGTGTAATCACAAAACAGAGTACCTTTTTCCTATATCGCTTTTGAGGCCTCCAGTGGCAGGCGAGCCGCACGCTGAGCTAGTGCCGGGTATTAAATCCCAGGCTATAGAAAATCAGTAAGCAATACCTTTCGTGTGCCCTTCTATTGATTGACGCAACAAGGTATGATGAAGACCCCATTAAATTTGTTAATTTTATAAACCAATTAAATGTTATTTAAAAAAGAAACTTTTAAAAATCGTTAAGCCCTGATATATAAATCATGATGACCTGCTTTATTGCTGAAGACATTTGTGTGCGACAACCTGGCTGTATGTTAGATTCTGGCCTCCCATCTTGACCAACATGTATTTTGGCCATACAAGTGATGTGAAGCTGTTTTTAAGTTATAATGTATTTTTAGAAGGCAATGGCTATTTTAATTTATCCTTATATCTAAAGTCTAAAGCAGAAAAATAAGACTCGTAACGAAGGCTTTGTTGTAATGTTTGGTTCATAATAAAAGTTTAACGATACTGACAAAAACACATTAAGTGTTTATATACAGAGTGTCCATTAACTCTCCCGACAATATACAATGAATGATTCTACTATGAAGCTGCTGAAAGAGCTTCATATATATTTAAATGACAGTTTGAACTACGAGTGTTAAAGAATTAATGTTTTTATTTTTATTTTTGGACGAAGTGAAAACAAATGCTGGCATTGCCGTGGTGTCTTGAAAGCGGGGTAGAGAACTATTGTACGGACAAAACGAGGTGAGGGACACTCACGTCTAGAAGGCTCTGGGGATGAGGCAATGAGTTCAGTCTTATTCGAACGCTGTAAGAATGCGTACGCGCGATCATATTCTGTTGTAAGAAGGAGAACCTGCTGAAATTCGTCGGGCGAAAGAACTTCATAATAATCTATAGAAAAGCGATAGATCTCCGCGGCGACGTGAGCAGAGAGGAAGATCTTTTGAACTGAGTGAGGATCGGTGGCAAGACGAATGGCCATAACGAATGGCATCAAGGAAATCTTGGAGTACAGGAGATGTATTCTAGACATGAAGAACAACCGAGTCAGTGGTTATGAAAGTGTATATGGGAAAATACTTTTGATTCGGAAAGCGCTTTGAGCGCGGTAACTACTGGATTTAATATGTTTGGCTGCCAGTTAAGGTATTTCCGGTCTTTATAATAACTTTTATGCTAATTCAGTATTTTGTATATAATACAGCCGTCGAAGACATTTTATACTATATTGAACGGTTTTCCAGTAACACCATTTTGTAGTATACGAAGTATTGACAGAGTTTTATTGCTGGTGCATTTCCCAATCTCCCATTCCCATATTTTGACCGGATATTAAGAGTAAGAATGGGATATAAAATTAATGCATACATACAATGAAAAAAGTGAAATTGACAGATAAGTTTCAAGATGGCTGCTGAATGCCATCTTGGGAAAATGAAATGAACTCTGAAATATAAAGGGTCAATATCTTTACTTACACTACAAAATAATTGACACTAAACATCACTTAAATACCTGATTATGATCTGGGTGCGACAACCATACGCTGACGTCGTGTCCATCTCCGGCCATGGCTGTTCGGTGCCAGCGTGCTACGGTTTGTGTATTAGTAGAACAACCGTTTACAGCGGTTTAATTATTATTAAGTTAGCAAATTCTTTGCCCAAAATAAAGTGGGTGTATCTCAACAAATGACCCTTCCAAACAATACGAAGCAAAATGCGCAAAAGTGCAGATGCCACTGAATTGATGCATCAGCTTTGATTTTACGGTCTTGCCCGGCACTGCTCGTGCTGTATACGTCACGACTCGAACCGCCAAGTTGAGGATATGTCGCAACCTTATAAATATAAAGCTAACCTTGATTATGATGGTCATATTTCGAAACGAATAAAAGTTGGATGTACTAAATGTTGTATTTTCTCTAAGATCTTGGGAGGTGGTACAGGGACGAAAAAACTAGGAGCTTAAGCTAAATTTACTTAAATTTATTTAAATTTATTAGAGCCGGTCATTATAAGATGAATTTTAGACCGAAAATAGCTATAATAACAGCGCAAAATTCTAATTATCGAAATTTATTAAGGGCTTTTTTATTATAAATACTTAGTAGTATGAGTAAAATCAAGCCGTTTGCGATTTTTGCATTTTTCTGAGGAAGCGCCCGCAGAAACTATAATGGACTTTGTATAAAATGCGCAAAATTTTTGATTGTCGAGTATCAGAGGAGCTTCATTTCTGGTATTAAAGTGAAATTAAGGCCAAGGCATTTCTTCCGTCCTGAGCCACTGGAAGCGGTTTTGTAAACATCAGACAAACCGGCGACAAAGTATCTTGGCGACTAATATTGGGAGCAAATCTAGGAACAACTATACGAGCTTTATAAATGTTTAAAAAGTGAAAATCAAATCTAAACCATTTATTTTTGTCTCTGAACCTACAAACGTCAAATTTTGCGCGTGCTTTACGAAAATAATCTGCACTGAGACTTCTTCGGCACGTGAGTATTCGAGCAACAGATTTTATTTTTGCTAATTGTCTTTAAGAAAATTAGGACACGAGCTTTTTGGTTATTTTCGTCAGCAGGCCTTCTAATTTAGTCCTCGCCAATTTGTCATTTGGCAAATAAACTGGTCTGAAGCTGGCGACCGTAGGGAAGTGCTGGTTTTGATCATGGAAGTGGGAATTATAAGTTGTCATGGAGATAGCCGATTTAGGCGGGTAAACAAGCTGCCAATGTTTGTTCTGTTTCTCGTCTCCGGTTAGTCGTACGGTAGCACGTCTCCCCGCTGATACACGGTGAGCTCGACCGACACATTTAAGACAATGAGCTGGAAAGGTGACGAAGCCGCACCGCCAGATACCGCAAAAGCGGTACAGTACGGGATTATTGCTGTTTCTTCGACGGCCATCTCCCACTTTATGGTTTTGTTTTCTACGTCAAAAAAGTGCCTGAAATAATGCCTGTAAACCGTCGATAATTAAATAATTTTAGCGACTATTTTTCGACCCTGTGCCACCTCTATTTTAGTCGCCGCCTTCTTATTTAAGCCGGCAGTTTCAGCTTCGTTTATTTACGTGAGTGGGGAGGAAAGTTAGAAACAAGAACGCAACTGATGGCGTCATAATAAATGATTGAAAATATAATTAAATTCTTTTTTATTTTTAATCTAATCCTTTTTTTTTTTGGTAAAAATGTATGTATCAGTAAAATAAATAAAGTAACGATATTAAAATATTCTAATAGTCGATGTGGGTGCTTTACGGGGTTAGGCCGGACAGATTTCGCGGAGCAATACCGATCGTTCTTCGCACAGTACTCCCAACATGTGTGCAGAGGTCTGTGATGCTTGTGCTTACCCCGAAGTGCTAATCCCAAAGCTGGAAGGAAATATTTTAGTGCTGCAACCCCAAAGAACAAGAAGAAAATCATTTCTCAAAAATATGTTTTTAACCATTTCAAAGAAGGAAGATTTCCGCCATGTATGTTTTTGTGTATGTTGCGTTATTCCGGCATTTGAGCCATTTTAAGAGTATATTTATTTGGAAGAGTTCATTCGCGATGATCCCATAAAGAAGTAAGTTAGGATCACTGAAGTAAAGGTACAGTGACGGAATAAAATCTCATTACGCTTTTTCTGGTCATTTGCGTATATCGCCTGAGCTATACCTTACTTTGAAATTGTTATCTGTCACGCATTTCAAAATTATATTATTTTACTTTTTTATTTTGAAAAATGAATGAACGTAATTTATTCAGAAATACCGGGGAGCTGCTCGGCCCGAGATTGAGGAAGGCCAGAGCACTATTGCCTCGAAATGGGGAAAACTACAGGATCGTGAGAAGAACGGCTGGAAGTGAAACAAATCAAAGTGTCAGTCTGATAGATTTTGTGAGAACTATCCATTCAGGCTGTGTAAGAAGCACGCAACAAACTATTTTTCCTGGAGACGTAAACGGCGAGAGTCGTGACCAGAAAAATTCGGAGATTGAAAAGAAACGGTGTTAACGCTGGCTGTTGCACCAATTGTGAACCAAGGCGAATGAGTTACTACTGGTATGATTTTGGGAAGATGTTTACCGACGAGAGGTGCACCGATATCTTTAGCTGCCAGCGGGCGAATGCAATTATTAGCCAGGCAAAATCCACTGTCGCGAAAATAACCGCGGCGTGGGCAAAACGGGGTGGAAGATTTTTGCTGTTGTGAGGAACGCTGTAGCTGCACCGGTGAACAGGCATATGCCCACCGTGTTCGATTGTACTCAAGCCATATGCCGTACTCCCGAGCCTATATACGTATTCGATGCTCGAAGCTTATATGAAGTATGCTCCGAAATGTTGTTGCCATCGTGAACAACATATTTTAACAAGAAAAATTACATATAACACCGCTGCCCCCGTCCCTTGGCTGAAGTTTCGGACTGGCTACTGAGCTTCATTGCTGTTATAAAGAAACACGATCGTCCAATCAGACTTTGAGATATATCATAAGAGAGAAGGTAACAAGAGCAATATTCCATCCTGAAACATTGTTGGTGAATAAGAAGTTGAAGGAGCCTGGAATATTTGTGTTTACAAATACACAAATACTGATTACCTCAAATATTAATAATAAATGGAAAATGTTTTTTTAATAATAAACAATCATTCTTCTTTAATATTTGAATAAAATAAAATATATATTATTTACAGGTGTATTATTGAATATTAATTAAGGTGAAAGGTATCCAAGTTCCTCAAAATATTGAAAATTGACATAAAATTAACCTAAGTGTACGAGTTATTTCCGTCGCTGTACGTCGCCAATTGTTCTCTGCCGCCGTTAGACAGCGCAATATCACCTGTCGACGTTAAACAAATATTGCCAATAATAGAACGGTTGCAAACCTTATTATATCGAGGAAAAAGAAAACTGTGCACGGGAACCTGTAATTTGATTGATTGTTTTGAGGTCATGGTTATCTATTTTTAAGTGTTTTTCAGATTTTGTTTTAAGCGACTTAAAGTTGTGGTTAAAGCAATTTTCAGTACTAGCTATGTTAAATTCTTTTGAACTTTAAAAACGAGTTGTTGCCGTTTTAATAACAGGTCATACGCCAGCATCCTACGGCACACCAGCAATACATG
>JACEGR010007961.1:0-42549 GCA_014170235.1 Listronotus bonariensis
ATATTTGCCGTCATGGTCGTTATTAGAATGAACGGTGGCGTTTGAGTCAGTGTCTGTATCTTAATTTATTTCTGAGGGTTGTTGTTGGTTTTGGTCGTTTGAAGGATCTTTATATTTTTCGTTAAGGACAAAATCAGCGAGATCGAAATCAGCTAGATTTGCTACTGTTTCGTCTGCTGAGCGAATACTCGATTCGCTAGTTTCGTGGATGTTTACGTCTATACGACTAAGGGCATCGGCTACACTTTTCTTTGCCTTTTTTGTATTTTATTTCAAAATTAAACTCTTCAAGTTTTAATCTCCAATGAATAGGCGAGAATTTGGTTCTTTTATTTTTGATAATCAAACTAGAGGATTGTGGTCCGTTTCGATAATAAATTTCTGACCATATAAATAGGGGCGAAAATATTTGGTGAATTCGACAATCGACAAAAGTTCTTTTTGGATAGTTGAAACGTTTTTTTCTGCAGAGTTAAGCGTTCGGGAATAGTAAGCGATAGGGTGGTCATTTTGGGAAAGAATGCTTCCTAAGGCTATATTGGATGCGTCGGCTGTAAGCTTAAAGGTTTGGTTAAGTCCCTGAAGTACAGGGAAATTTGTTATTAGTTTTTTACATTATTCGAAAGCTTCTTTATATTCTTGAGTGCTTATATATTTTTCGTGGCCTTTTCTTAAACATTTAGAAATAGAGAAAATTATTTTGCGAAATTGTTAATAAATCTTCTGTAATAGCCTATAAGTCCCAAAAATGAATTTATTTGTTTGAAAGTTGGATTGGACCCAGAAATGCGACTTCTTTAGACAGAAATTTGGATTTGTCTAATTGGATTTCGAGATTAACTTGTCGCAATTTTTTAAAAATAATTCTTATGTGTTTAATGTGTTCAGAACGAGATTTTAAAAATATGACTATGTCTTCCATGTATACAAAACAAAATTTGTAAAGATATTCCCGTAGGATTTTATCCATCGTTCTCTGAAATGTGGTTGGGGCGTTTTTTAGGGCAAAGGGCATCCTTAAGTATTCGTAAAGGCCATTGTTAACGGTAAATGCAGTTTTTTCGATAGAATCGGGGCTCATTTCAATTTGATGGAAACCTGGAGCTAAATCAAGGGTGGTAAAATAGGTGCATCTTCCCAAATTGTCTAGAATCTCCTCAATTCGGGGCAAAGGGTACTTATTTTCGATAGAGCCTCGTTTAATTTTCTGTAGTCCAAAACTAATCTAAATTTTCGCTTTCCAGAAGCATCTGTTTTCTTTGGAACTATCCAGACGGGGGCAGAAAATGGAGAAATGGAAGGTCTGATAATTTTATGGTCTAAAAGCTTTTGGATTTGACTTTGTATTTCTGGAAGTATGGCAGGAGCATGACGGTAAGATTTTGCATAAATAGGCCTATCGTGTGTAATGCGAATATGATGCTTGGTCTTACTGGTAAAAAGTGAGCTCACAATTTTCATGGTACATATTGTCTTTAAATTCATGACAGAGAAGTAAAATATATTTTTTTTAGGTCGTTAAGATGATCTAAGCGTAATTGCTCTTTAAAAGAAGTATATTCAGATGGGGGTTTACTAGTTCAAAGTGGTCTTGAGAGATGACTTTTACTCTTTCGTGAAAATTTATATTGACATTTGGTAAAGAATTTGGAATATGACAAAGACCTTTTTTTGTGATTAAACAATCTGGTATAGTTTGCTCTATAATGGTAAAAGATGGAAGTATAGCGTCTCCAGTTTGAAGGTTAACAGGAATGGCAAGGGTGTGTCCGTTATTTTGTATAGGTTTTACTAAGGGTTTTTTGTAAGCAAGAGAAAATGAAATAGCTTTATTTTGAAGTTTTAAACATCTGTTTTTGTAGTCTAAAATTGCATTTAATTTTTTAAATCTTTAGTACCCATAAGTGCGTCAAAATGGTTGTGCCAATTTCAAACACGCATTTTTATAGGGGTCGAAATACCTCGCTCTTCCAAAAGTTAAATTTTTAAATTCGTTGTTTCGCGGTAAGTCTTTTTACAAGCAGTTATTTCGAATGGTTCGTAAAAAAGATTATTAGGATATAAATTAGCAATATTTGGATTTATTATAGATTCTGAGGCACTGGAATCGATTAAAACTGTTATTTCCTTGTTAGGAAGATAAAAATAGGGCAATTCTATTTTTGTTGCTATGTTATTTAGGTTAAGGGGTTTACGGAGGCTGTTTGTTGAAAATTTTGATTATTGTCGTCTAAAACGACTTTCTCTTCAGGATATGGATATCTTCGAAATATTCCTCGGCATTTTCATACTCAGGAATTTCCTCTGTGAACTCTAGGTTGCATAATTTTTGAGATACGAAGTTTCTAGGCCCACTAGTTTGAAAATAATTATTTGGTCTCGAAATATTTTGGTTAAATCGAAATGGACCAGCTGTTGAAACAGTTATTGGAGTAGGAAAAGGCTGGTTTATTCTTTGGTTTATATTGTGCTGTGGCTCAAACACATTTTCGGGTTTTCCAAACACTTGAGCATTAGTTGGAAATCTTTGTTGTATATTTTGTCTGGGTTAAATGTTAATGGGTTGACTAGGAAAAAAATTTTTGTGGGACATTTGTCCTTGATTTTGATATTGAAAGTTATGATCTGTTGTTGCAGGAAGAAAGTTTTGATTAAAATGCATAGTTGCCTTTGATTAAAAATTTTTTGCTGAGGATGTTGTAAGGGCTTATAAAAGATTTGATTTTTAAGATTAATTTGAAATTCGATTAAATTGAAGTTCGTTACTTGGACAAGGGCAGCATCTAATGTGTTTGGATTGTGAATAAGCAAAATAGTTTTTAAAGATTCGGGTTTACTCATTAAAACAATAACGGCAGTTTTTTCAGCTTGCGAAATTAAAATAATTTTGGAAGCATTTTCTATATTCTTACTTTAAATTTTAGCAATAATTCTACGCACCAAGGGTTTTAAACGCTCAACGAGCTATAACAGACTTTCGTTTTTATTTTTATTTATGTAATTTAACTGTTGGATTAATGTCTGATAGCTTATTAGGTCACCGTACTTTTACCTTAGAGCTATTTTAATTTTTGGTCATGTTTTTAGGTCAGGTCGACTCATTAAAAATTCTTTCGGTTTTTCAAGTAACTTGGAATTAATAAGGCTCAAAACATACTTTTTTGAATCTCTTCACCTGTATAAAAGAGATTATAAAATTCTTCTATCGAGCCTATAAATGACTCTCAATGACCCGGGTTACCGGAGTATGTAGGTAAAATAGCAGCAAAAAGTCTTACTATTTCCATATTTTTAATATTTAAATTTAAACTTAAGTTATCTAATGTATTTATAGAAAGAACCCTGGGAGTTTGATAAATTAATATTGTTCTCACTAGAGGTATATAACTTTAATTGAGAAATTAATAAATTTATATCTTTATCAGATATGCTTTTATCTTTAGAAATTTTATTCTTTGCTTTTAGGCCTAGTCTTTCTTTATTTGAAATTAAAATACTCTTAAAAATTGTATTGCGTTCCGACATGAAATATGGCAATTTTAGAAATTACTTACTCTAAGAACAAGAAAAACCATTTAATTTTGTTTCAAGATTTATCACAAAACACTAACACCGACTAAACACAAAATGGTTCTCTTTTCTTTGCCACACTTCGGTCTGCTGGTTTCTTCAGGAAATTAATGGAAATCTTAGGATCCACGGCCTTCTTCGGAGATTAAAGATGCCAGAGCTTCACCCAGGGAGTTTCTTTCTTTTCCTACTGGTATCTTAATTAGTCTCAATGTAGAACAATAAAGAGAACTAATAGGATAGCCAAGAGTTTTTTTTTGAATAGTACTTAAAGTATTGAAATACTCCAAATCTCAACGATAAACGATAAGGCGATTTGTAGCATTATTCTATTCGCAGCGCCAATTATAAACTCAAATCAGCGGAGCAACTTAAACAAAACAATTCATTTCTAAAAATGGACTTTACAGTACAAGATATGACTTAAGACTGACTAACTATTAAAATTATATTGAACCTAGAAATGTATATTTGTTTAAATGTTACAATAATAATAAATGCTTAATAATTATTGTTTATAGTAACTTCTTAGGGTTCTTGGTATATGACTCGCGATTGATTGTATTGTACATGTATATTTATTGTGTTAGTAAAGTAGAATCGTGATATTGCTGCTTTTTATCACAAATTTATTCTTTCGAACCACGCACTGAATGACTGAATGCATCTTAAATTTAGCATTTAGATTCAAATTACTTATTTTTTAAGCAAATAATGTAAAAACTGAATAAGGTATTTTTAAGTTCATAAGTACATTCTTCATGGTCAGCAACTAGTTAAAGCAAGTTTACAAATGTGGAATTAATACATTTTCATTTGCATAAAAATTATTACAGATGCTTAGGCATTTTTTAAATAATATTTGTTTTCTTTAGGAATCAAATTAGACATCTCACATATAGGTAAGCCAAATAATAAAACAAATAATATTGGCTCTCATGGTTTTGGTACAGTTGCTATTGCTTACTAAGTAAAACTATTTGCATAATTATAACATTAATCCTAACTCTTTAAATGCACAACTTAATATTTTGTCAAAAGGTGTTTTTTACTTCTTTTGGAATCCCTAGGGTCAATAAAAGTCTGGTTATAAAATATAGATTTTGTCAAGAGGGATATCAATACAACAGGTTTGTGTTGGTGATCGAATTTTAAATACATTGTGGTTCAATAAGAGTGCAACAAATGGATTTTTTTAATGCAAAAAAATGAATTTGTCTTAAAAGTTGCTGCATAGGCTCAAACTATATTTGTAGTTATTTTTATTTAAATTTAAAAGATATATAAACTAGGTAAAAAAAATAAAAAATAACGTAAGAGTAAACTACCGGTATTTAACAAGTTCAAGTGTAGAACAGGTAATTTAAAATTAAAACAATAAATAAAGAGTTAATAGACAGTAATTCTTGGGTGTTTAAACGTAACTTTTAGTCCTAAAGAATTTATCTTTTAAACTTTTTGGTATACAGTGCTCGTCTAAATTCAGAACTTCCCTCCTAACTTTTAAATGGTTTGGTATTTTTTCATTAAAATTTGAGGACTTTAGTGAAACTGAGAGCTGGGCGCCATTTTGAAATAAAAAATTAAATGAAACGGGAGTCTTGTGGCACACCATTTTAAAGCTACTGACAAGTACTTTATAACCCCAGAATATAAAGTCAATATCTTTACCTGCTACAAAATGGCGGTACATTAAAAATTACCAGAATACGTCATTTGAATGGTCATATTTCCAACACTAATATAGTTAGATATACCTAATGTGGTAATTTCTAAAATCTTGGGGTATTACGTTAATTCGTGCTCAAAAAGGTACATTTGGATATATTCTTTTTAAACACAGTCAATATTTATTTAGTTAACCAATGGTACATCAAAATATAATAATAGAAAAATATTGTGTACATTTTTGCTTTTTTTTAAACACGGCAATGACGGCAATAAAGGTGAAATGCGGGGACCATTATATCCCGGTTCTGGATCATGTGAAATCAAAAAACTTAAGTTTGTTCGTTAGATAATCTTTTTCCCCAGAAAACGCTGGGAGGGTTTTTTAAAATTTTAATTTTTTACTTTTTGGGAGCACTTTAAAGTGAAAAACTCAATTTTTCAGAAAAATATCAGCCTATTTGTTTTTATTAAAATTAGAAATATTGAAAAAAAAACTCTTCAGCGCTACCTTGAAAATTATTTAAAGAAATAGTGTTAAAAATTTTAAAGAGATCGATGTAGTAGTTTTGGAGTTATGATGGTCACCGACTTTAAAAACGTGAGTTGTGGAAAAAGCGATTTAAAGTTAGCTTCGTACATAAAAGTCATGGATAAGGTGGTTACTTAAACCTCCGTATCTTCGGTAATTTGGCTTCGACTAATATTAAAAGCCCTGAACAGTATACTTATAATATACTTTATTTAGAAAATGTATTTTAAAAAATGTAAAAAAAAGTTTAAAAACCTTACTTCCCCCTTAAGGATCTATTTAATAGTGATACTGGTGATAATATACAGGGTAGGGCAAAAAGTATAGATTTTTTAATAACACATTCTGTATATTATATTACTACTAAAAATATATCTACAAGAAATTTAAGAAAATACCACATTAGGAATATCTAAATTTATTACTTTTGGAAATATGGCCATCCAAATCAGGTTTTCAGGTAATTTTCAAAGTACCGCCATTTTGTGGTAGCTAAAGGTATTGACCTTAAAATACTGGGGTTATATGGTTTTTGTCAGGAGCTCTAAAATGATGTGCCACAAGACCCCTCTTTCCATTTTGTTTTAAATGGCACCCTATTCTCAGTTTGACTTTTATGTTATTTCTCGCCTAAAATTTAATTTATGTTGTCTTACTCAAATCCTCAAATTTTTATAAAAAAACAATTTATAACTTAGAAGCGGAGGTCCTGACTTTAGACGAGCATTCTATTTTTTCAATATTGATACATTATTCTTAAGCAATTTTTTGATAAATTACAAATAAAAGTTTTCCATTTGTTGCAAACTTAATGGACCATATTGTATACGCCCTTACGGACGGGACGCGATTTTACTAAACCTATACCAGTTCAGTCAGGGCGATGACTAAACTCATGTAGTATTTTTGCAACAAAAAGGGTTATCAAAGTTTACACCATTTTGGTTCAAAAATTGACTATATTGGTGTAGTGTTTGTAAATTAAAAATGGATATACAGGGTGTTTTATTTTATTATCTTTTTTTAAATGTTACACCCTGAACGTTTTCAAAAGAATGTATTCTACGATACATTTTAAAAATATTTGGTATGGGTGTGATGCATCTCTATGCAACGGTTTTCAAAATAATTGATTTAAAAGAATATAGACTTTTATATTGATATACTATTAAAGAAATAATAAACAATCCTAATTATAAGTGATCAATGACAAAAGTTATTCATTACCTTAAGTAACTATCTCAGGAGTGGGGAATTAGGTATAAGATACTAGTATTTAAAGTATAAAAAAACTATACAATTTTAAATCACTACTCGTCTTTATTCCGATTAAATGATGCATGGAGATGTATTTTACCTCTTACAAAAAAGTTTTGAATGCACTGTAAATTCTAAAGTCTATAAAATACACAGTATTATTTGAAAAAACCTAACTTTGACATATCCCGACAAAATAAAACACCCTGTAATTATAAATAGTCTTTGCAAAACTATAGCGCTAGAGGTATTATAACATTTTTGTAACTTATTTTCTTTAAGCTCCTAGGTCATACGATATATAACCATTACGCTACCTTTTTAAAACACTATACAGGGTGTTTCAGAACTATTGGGTCAAACTTCAAGGTGTGATTCCTTATGTTATTTTATATTAAAAAAATATAAAACATATATCCGGGGTTGCTTCCTTACTGAGATACAGTCGTGTATTTTATCGAAAATTGTTATTATCTATAACTCTACCAACAAACGTTAGGGGTGATTTTACAATTAAAAATAAGAAAAAAACCTCATATAAACATATGTCCTAAACGTCTTAGTTTTTGAACTACTTACTGGGTGTTAAAAATAAAAAATAAAAGTATTTTTATAATAACTTTTTACTAATTCAGATATTTGTAAAAATTTGGGGGACCCCAAGTGTCGTCCATGTGGGGTTTAAGGTAAATCTTTTTTATATAAAAAAGTGTTTACCCACTACATTTTTCTTAAATTAAAATTTTTTAAAATTTCGATTTATATACTGTGTAAGGCTTTCGCGGCCATCTTCTGCTTCAGGCACAGGGCACCACATAAAATTTGAAAATACGCAGGTTCTTGCTAACACCTCATCCTACCATGCCAGACTGTACAGAGAAGCCATAGAGATACACAAATATACTAGCAACTTCAACAAAACAGAAGAATCAATGAAGATCAATAAAACGTGGATACCAATTCACAAAACCACAAAAATAGCACCACGGCCGGCAGAAACAACAACTGCGCAACGACCAACCGGTACAGGCCCCGCCCACCCAAGCTGCCTATAAATACTTGCTGCGTTCGCGCCGGGACCAGAGCAAAATAAACCAAGGAGAGCAAAACCACTTCGCTTGGCGGGAAGAGTTTGGTCAGATTATCCTGCGCAGACAGGCCGCCATGTTTAAAACCCCAAAAGTAATCAGGGGTGGATTTTAATCGTATATACATTTAAATTAACCTATGCAAAAATATTCCAAACTTATTATTTTTTAAATTATAGTGATCTTAAAATATTGGTACATATAAAATATAATTAGTAAAGGCATTTACTAATTGTTTCTTTGAATTCAAAGTACCTATTTACCTAAAGTCGAAGTTAGATTGTGGGCGGGGCATTTTAGTACAGGTAGAACCGGCCGTCCCTGCTTTATAAGTGTCATTTCAAACTTTAATTGCACCAAGGTTAGTTTATATTTATAAGGTTGCGACATATCCTCAACTTTTAGGCGGTTCGAGGTCGGAAAAAAGTTGGCAAGACTGGGTAAAAATCAAAGCTGAAGATCAATCCAGTGGCGTCTAGAATTTGCGCATTTCATTTTGCATTGTTTTGGAAGTGATATTTGTTGAAAGATAAATACAAATGTAATACAAATGTTTTTTATTTAAAGTAAAAGAATTTACAACTGAATAACAATTAAAAACTGTTGTGTAAGCGGTTGTTCTACTAATACAATAAACTGTATATCTCCGGCACTGAACAACATGGCCGAAAAATGGGAGATGTGACGTCATAACACGTCAAAGCAATATGGCCGAATGTCGTGACCTTATATAGACCAACTTTGAATTGCACAGTCGTTTATCCTTATTATTATTCCTTTATAAGTATTACCTTAACCATTTTAAGGGGAAAAAATAGAAATAAATAAAATAAAATAAAATGAACCTACAAAAGTGTGGACGTCACACCTATTAGAAAAAATTGTGATGCAAACAAAATTAAATTAAAAAACAAAGTAAAAATGAATATACAGGGTTTCTATTTGAAAACGAAACGGAGCTAATTGGGAGCACTCCGGTCATTAAGGCACACGTTGGCACAAGTTAATTTTTGATTTTAGGGGGCAAGTGATTCACCACTAAAATTTAAGAATGAATTACACGTACCCTCGCCAGAAAGACTAATTGATATCCCATTTTGAAGATAGTTTAAACTTTTCATATATCTTTAGTAGAAAGTAGCTTGCTCTTAGAGGTAATTTAATTCCCAAGCAGCAAGCTGACGTCATATTGACTTCTCTTTTAGTCATTATTATTATGATTTAAAAAGAAAAAAATTAAAATTTTGACAAGCTGCCATGTTTACGGAAAAATTATAGCAGATACTCTAAACTTGACATTTGTAATCAGGGTCGAAAGACCTTTAAAATAATGTTTCACTCGATCCATCGTTTCATTTAAAATTTGGGGGTAAGTCTCACCCCTGTTAGAGGATTGCAGTTCAAATATATGAGACCAACATCCTTACATAATAAAAGTTGATACCCCCAGTGGCGCAAGCAGGGGAGGGGGTGGAGGCGGTCATAAGGGGGGCATAGCCACATCCTTTGTAATTAAATTAGGAATTTTACTAATTAAACCCCTAATTGCAAATATGGGCATTTAATGTTGATATGCCCCCTCGGAAAGTTAATATGACGGCCCCTGGGGGAGGGATGTTGTTGCACCATTTATTTTGCTGGGGAGAAGTTCAAAAATTTCTTATATAGACAATGTTCTAATTTATTGTTTTTTACCTTTTTAACAAAATTTAATATGTCTGCCCCCCTTCCTGAGGAAAAATCCTGGTTGTGCCACTTTATGCCCCTCACATCTTACAATTTGGATTTGGTAATTTTATACCGAAAGTGTTTTAAATATTTAGGCTTATTAATTCACCAAAAATGTATATTATTTAATATAATAATATTCTATAGATTTTTTAATTTAATTGTATCCTTTTATCATTCAACAATGAAATAATCCAACATCGAAACATACTAAAATATTAATTCCAATATTTAAAAAAAATCATAATTTGATTTTTAAATTTTTACTTAATCCAACCATGCTGTTTCATATTGGGCCAGTCCGTTCTAATATACTTTGGGGCCAGCAAAATGGCGCAAGGTCACGAAAATTTACCACGCAAGTAGTCTACTAGGGACCTTCTGAGGATGCCAACCACTCGCGCTGGCGAAACGTCAAGAATACAAAATCTACAACGACGGCCGAATAGCCCAAAAACTTAATTTTTGCATTCCAATTTAGTTCTGAAACGAAATTATTCTTTTGACTTTGCTTTATTTAATATACGGTTTTCAAGTAAATAAATAGAAACCATTTGTCGGCATAGTCAAATCTCTATTTAATTAAAGAATAAATAGGGAAGGTGATTTTTTACTGTAGAATTTGATATTAGCGATACGAAATAAAAAAAGTCAAAAGATCAAATTTGTTTTAAACTAAATGGAAATTAAAAAAATATATATTTTATAAAAATTATGTGCTTCTTAAAAAATATTTACCTTAAGCTCTTATGGACGACACTAGTAACAATTTGTTTTCCTTTGTATGCCAAAAATGTCGTCTGATGCAGATGAGACATCCCACAAATTATTAAAAAGAAATCTATGGACACTTTTTTGCTTTCCACATTTTTCTGCATAAAGCAATAACAAACTGTAAAAGAAATTACGTGCCCTTAAAATAGTTAGGACGACTGAAACAGGTTAGCCTTTTGTAAAAGAAAATGCCGCAAATATATAGAGTAACAAATGCTATACTTATATATATATCGTCAATTTTTACCAAAATGGGGTAGACCCGAGTTCAGTCACTGTCCTGACTGAACTGGTATAGGTTTTGTAAATTCGCAGGAGCGACATACTTGCAGCAAAATCGCGCGGTGTGGTCGTAGCGGTTACGCCGCTAAATATGTAACGCGTGTATTGTTATAAGTTGACATATACTTGCGCCACGGTCGCAAATATGTTGCAACTCATAACAATAGACGCGGCGTTACATATTTAGCGGCGTAACCGCCGCGACCACGCCGCGCGACACCAATTTTTGGTTTGGGTACAATTTTATTTTTACATACAACTTAATGCAGCACCAAACAATTCCAGCTAAATACATTTTTTCGATGACAACAGTAAAAACGATCTAATATGCTTGCTTACTTTAACTTGGGCTTGTTAAGTAATTTATCCTTCTTTTAATTATTCTTTTATTAAATACATGTAATAAATAAAATCTTGATACTCCTAACCTAACTTAATATACCCCAAAAGTAACATCATAAATATGTGCACTTATACCTATCCGAATACGCAACGAGAAACAATACGTTGGCGATCAAAAAAAGGTTAAAAGCATACTTACGTAACGTATGTAATTTAGAATTCTTTATGCAACCACCTAAACCAATTTTCTTCAAAGTTTGTATCCTTACTTAACAGGTGTTAAACAGACGCCTAACAGTTTTTTCAACGGTTTTTTTTCGTGATTTCACTGCTCTTTATTACGTGCTTAATTGAACGATGAATGCAATTTTAAATCCAACATTTTTAACTTTTCGCTTTTAACTCACTTGTTAATCAATCAATCAATTAATCAAAAATTATGGTAATGAAACTTTTCCTTTTCTAATGTTGGCGTAACAAAGTCGTGATACGTTACTGATCTCGATACGGATACGTGTGCCATATTAATAAGTTTAACGTAACGAATTGGAACTAACGTATAGCTTCTGCGCAAGCTCATTACGATATAGATAGGGATACGTGATGATTTATAAACTGCTTTTTGTGTCCAATATATTATACCCCGCAAAGCAGAATATATTAAGATTTTATTTTAATATATGTATGTAAGCGAATTGATTAAACTATTAATTAACTTAACTTTTAGCAACAAAAAAGGCCGCATTAACACCACCAGTACCAATGAAGCCATTGTACTGGACACGAATTCTTGTTGCTCAAGCCGCGAAATCTTATGATGGCCCGGCACTGTGGGACGAGATTGAAGAGCTTCCAATTGAAGATCTTTCTGAAGATTTTACAAAACTCTTTTCTAGACAAGTAAGCAAACAAATTTATTTTTGAATATTTTGTTAAGAAGAGACTAGCACTTTGACTTCGTTTTTTACTATATAATTGTTTAAAACATAAAAATATCTATTTTCTTTTTATTTATGACTACCTTTATTCAGAACGTGACACATATTTATTGACAAAAATTAGAGATACCTATAAATACAAGCTGTTACAAATTCGAAGACCACCATTATAGTCTATTTTTTTGCAAGAGATAGTAATAAAAATGTCTCGGGACGGTAAGAAGGTTGTAAACCATAGGCGCACCAGTCTCTGTGCAAAGAACAGGTAGAAATACACCGAATTGCGTTAAATAAGGATTATAAATTTTATATATATTTTAGTATCTTTCCGTATGTGCAACTGAGTGGTTATAAATTGTTAGAGTATTGTTCAAAGTATTACAGTATTGTAAAAATGGCTTCTCCGCAGAAACGCGCATGTCTCGGCCATTTAACTGAAAAGCAGATTGTTAAAAACGGATTCGATTATACAGGGTGCGGCAGAATGGACTCCCACATTTGGGTAGCAAATAAAAAGTCTACTATAAAATATGAAGCTAAACTTTTATTATTTTCAAAATGAGCACACTTTAAGGTTTTTTTAACTATGTTTTCAAAATTATATCGTGTAAGTGACGGCCGTTAGCAGCGACACACATGCGAAGGCGTTCCTAGAAGTTCCGCATCACTTTTATCACCATGTCTTGAGGAATAGCAGCAGTTTCATCTCGAATCGCTGTCTTGTTTCAGGAAAGTCAAGAACCAGTTGCCCTTAAGTTAGCAACCCATTTAAAAATTGTTTTCCGGTCTGGGACAGCGCGTACAAAATACTCTTTTCGACGCGGTGACACATTCGTCATTTTTGAATAATAGCTCAATAACAAATCCACGTTGGTCACCAGACCAAGACATAGCGCCTAGTAACAAACCTTATCAATCGCCCAAGCGAATGTGACCATACCCACCAATGTCCAACTCCCATTACCGATGTTCTAGCCTGATGAAATGTGGTAGTCCATTCTGCCGCACCCTGTATTAGAAATGATCAAAACTCTAATTTAAGTGTGGACGATTGTGTTCAAAAATGTGCGTTGATGACTGGGGTGGAAAAAGCGACAATTTACAGAATTTTTAAACAAGAAAAAGAGGGAGGTATAATTCCACCAAAACAGCGATGGGCACAAGTGAAAGGTGAAGTAGCCAGAAATAATACTACGTTTAAACTAGTAGATATAAAAACAACTATTTCAAATTGCCATATCTAATACTTCCCCAGAAAACTGGAAAAAATGTGTCGAACATGTATAGAAGTAGAAAATAAAATGTGGTCTTTGGATATAATAGTAGATACAACTGTTGAACCTCTAATTATTATACAAGTAGACTCATATATGACTCAAGTAGTGATAGTATGTCAGATATGGAAGAATGTGAATAACTAGATGTAGATTATGTAGCATATTTAATTAGGTATAGATTATATTTTAAATAATTATTTTTTGACTATGCATTTTTAATGTGTATTATTAAAATGGTTATTATTAACTATAATTATACCAACTGTACAATATTGATATACTATAAATTTTAAAATAATTTTTTTACACATATAAAAGAAACAAGATTTTCATTTTACCTAAACTGTTTAAAAAGGGTAAGTTCCCAAAAATAAACGCAAGCGCACCGCCACTGTCAAGGTTTTTATCACATTATTCCCACGTAAATACAGGTAAACATCTGTTATTCCTTTGTATTTAACCCAAGAGGTTGACGAATATTAGAACGGAGTCTGCCGGCCTAAAATTATAATGCCTTATCAGTACATTACAGGTAGAATTGAAGAAAAATATTTATACTCGGACTAACACAGAAAGCGAATTGCCATAAAATTAAATGATTTATTACTCTCTCTTGCAACGAAACAAGGTATAGGATCACGGACACAGTAAGAGATATAAGGTTGGTTAAATTGGGGTAAAGTTGCGCATTTTTATGCCTAACAAGGGTCCGTTTTAAAAATGTTTAGCTATTCTGGAATTATCCTGTCAATAATCTATATTTTAAAAGAGTTTTTATTTTTTTCTGAGTTTATTTAAAGAGAGATTTAAAAAGTATGTCATATTATCATTGCCACTTTTTTCTTCTACAAAATAATGCAATTAGATCTGACGTTCCGTCTATGAGCCGCCATGAACTGAAATAAACTTCATGATAAGAACAGTTTTAAAACCTTCTGACAAGTCTACCACGAATATTCCTACCACCATATATGGAAGCGGCGCTTTAATCCAGCCTGTCAATGTTAAGTCTTTTGGGTGTCAGACTGAGCGAACGTGTCACTTATTTTGTCGTACAAGTTTACCACAACAGTTTACATACAATTTTTAAACATTGTGCCAAAATCGTAAGGGTTACGGTCACGCCTAGTGCGATACCCGAAACATGTGTTTGAGCCTTATGTTTCTGTACTGTAACCTTTCATTACCATTTTTGGTAAAATGTTTAAAAATTGATTGTTTTCCTGTTTGGGGCATTCCCGTTAGGGGCACGATTCAAAATTTATCTGTTTTCTTCTCGTTTGGGGCACTACGATAAATTGTACCTGAACGACCCTAATTAACCGACTTTAGTGTTCCCGTTACGGGCACTCGTCTAAACCGGCGGGTGAACTTTCGACACCAAATTGTGTTTGTACCTGTGGTAATCGAAGAGTCAAATTATGTTATAAGAAGTTTTGACACCGCGCCGTAAAGCAGGTAGGTATGGCGCCCGCCAGGGTAATTAAAACCGTTTTAGGGGATTACAAATGGTTAGTTCTGGTAAGCAAATCCTTTTTCTAATTTCTTAATTAAACTCAAGTCTAATACACATTTACGAATGGTAAGATCTGGTAAGCAAATCCTTTTTTAATCCATTAATTAAACCCAAGACTAATACACACTTTATAAATCCACTTAAGAATTCTATTTCCACCATTAGTGCTCCAAACGGGAATGCAAGTATATCTTCGCAGGTCATAGAATCGTGCCCGAAACGGTAAATATTTAGACCGTGCCCCAAACGGGAAATATTTAGACCGTGCCCCAAACGGGAATAGGCCAAAATTGCATGTAAAATATTGTGGTAAACTTTTCCTACAAAAAGAGTTACGCGTTCGCCCAGTCCGACACCCGAAACATTTGACATTGACAGGCTGGGTGAAAAAGTCGCTTCCATATATGGCGGTATGAATATTCGTGGTAGGCTCGTCAAAAGGAACCCCCTAAAAAGGTTTTAAAAGTGTTTATTATCCATGGTCCATTTAATTACTGGCACTAATCATCATTGTTTTTTAAGTAGGCGAAATATTTGGTTTTACCTAAATAAACTTTTAAAATTTTAATTTTAAATTCAACAACAGACTTTATATTTTATGCGATGATTTAAACCTAAAATCCATCATTCACTATTTTGCCAATAAAAATTACGATTTTATCCCAAACCGTCGTAGAAATTTTCGTTCCCAGGTAAATGTGCATACATTTATTTACGACGACGTAAAGAGTAATAAGCAGTAATAAAAAAATGATGCATACTTACCTGCAAACAAAAAATTCCACGAACGTTTGAAATAAAATCCTAATTTTGAATTGTAAAATAGTGAATGATGGTTTTTTGGTTCGAAACATTGCAAAAATGTAAAGTGTGATACATCGTTGTATTTTAAATTAAAGTACAAGTTTATTAAGTTTAAAACAAAATATTCCGCCCTTTTAAAAAAACAAAGTTGATGATGCGGCTGACATTATTTTCTAGAACGGAAAAAAGTGGCAATAATAGTAATGTTATATTTGTTTTAAAATACTTCTTTAAATAAATTCAGAAAAAATGATCGCAAGATTTTTTTCCGGATAATTCCGGAAAGGGAATAAATTTTTAATATGGAATATTGGTTAGCATAAAAATGCGCAACTTTGTCCCAATTTAACCAACACTGTATCTCTCGAATTTATTACAGACTGTATATTTAATTGAATTGTTTGAATGTTATTAATTGAATTAACAGAACTAAATATATATCACGGTAGGCTTTAGGGACAGTACTTTTTAGTTTTTTCTTTAAAGTACATTAATTCAACAATATTTTACAATAATTTACACTTACTGAAGTGCAGATAATCACATCTAGAGCAACTAATGCCTCTGATCTTTATGTTTGCATACCCTTTTTAACGGCATAACGCCCCTCACACTTGCTGCTCTTCGCTCGTGGCGAAAACCTCTTTCAACGTTAAAAATATGTGGAAATTTATTTTTTACTATTCTCTTAAGAAACGAGTTCGTACTTTTCACAAACAAATATGTTTTGCGCCTACATTTATGTCCTTGTGACGTTGCCGTCAGCGATTGCGTTAAGGAAAACGGCGTATTTGTTTTTAACTTTACGCATCCGAGTTGTATATGTAGCGGGCACGTGGCAATACGTTCAATTCTAATTAGTAACGTTTTACTATTACTTGCATTTTGTGAAGTGCTGATAATCACATTAAACATTAAAATCTAAATAACCTCATTTTTACTACATTCTCTTTTCTGTTTATAAACAATTCGTAATCCTTGGCTGTAACCCCATGTTTCTATTTATTTTACACCTTTTTGTAGTAAATTGTAAAAGCTTCATGGTTGTGGCGTATTTATTGTAAAATTGTGCAATTGAAATAAAAAGAAATGTATAAAATAAACAGAAAAATTAGGTTTAAAAGGATAAAAATAAAGAATTTTGTGCAAAAGAAAGAAAGAATATAGTAAAACTAAGGTTAGTGTTAGTTATATACCCAATTATAAAACTATGACATGCAATTTGGATGCCAGAAAAAGAGTGTGACCAAATATAATATTTTTTTGTTTTAAAAGTTTGACATGAAATTTAGATTAATTCGGAGAATTTTCGTACAATCCGTAACTGTCTGTTCCAAAACGTCCAAGTATCAACGAGTTTCCATAATTAGACGCAACAAAAAGGTTGATTTTAGCTGATTTTAAAATGAAATAAATCTAAAAATATTGAATTTTCTGATTTTTTTTATTTTTTTAGTCAAAGAAAGTACTTTTTAATAAAAACAAATTTTTTGCATATTCAACTGTCCCTAAAGCCAACTGTCACCCTAAATATATTTTCCATAATAAAAATAAATAACCTTTATTTTTTGTATCTAGGTAGTTAATAGAACACCAACTATTAAAAAGCAAGAACAAAAACCAAAAGTAGAAGTCGTGAAGCTCTTAGATAGTAAACGTTCTCAAAGTGTGGGGATATTAGCTCAAAGCTTACGTCAAGATTTTCATGAAATCGAAAATGCAATATACAGTTTTGATACTTCTGTAGTAAGTTTAGAAGCTCTACAACAAATTTATGAAGTGGTAAGTTTAACTTTGGTCTACTACTGTACCCATGATAAAAATTTTACCTAATTCCCTGAGTTTACATAAAAATAATGAATAGTTCAGATAGTTCTGGTTAGTTCTGGTTAGTTCTGGTTAGGTAGGTTGATTTCAGACCCTACAGAATTTGTATAAAAATAAATTTCACAAAATTTTTTTATATAAATGTTCCCAAATAAGTCAGGTATTAACGATTATTTAAAAAATAAAAAATTTAAACCACTGCATTTTATTGCCACTCCTTGTAAGTTGATAAAATGACCACTATTTCATGACTTTATCACATATGTGCCACTTTTATTAAACAAAAGACCCAAAATTTAAAATTATCTTAACACTAACATGCAGTCTTGTAGGAGATATTTATTATGGGGTTATTTGAACTACTCCAACTATAAGAAAACCAATTTCTATACTATAGAATATATTTATAGAATGTATAGATGCATATATTTAGTAATAAAATTAAATAAAATATTTTATTAATGCCATTACACCATCGGCGTTTACACACATCATACAATAAGAAAATAAAGTAAAAAAATAACTTAATAAACAGATACACATGATAGATAATATTTAGTAGCCATAGTAAAAGAAATACATATTTTTATATAGGAAGTCACCCAGTGGTTAAAGATATCAGATTTTTAGTAAAATTTTTCAATTTTTATTTGTATTAAATAAATGACTTATTCTTATTCCTAACTTTTTTAAACACATTTTTGGTAAATTGGCTTCTCTTTATACAAGCTGCTAAAATTAATAACCAAACTCTGAGAACACTTTGTATATTAATAATATTTTCGAAATAATGTTTAAAGAGTTACCACGTAAAAGCAGTTGTAACGAATGACGCGAAAGACTCGCGCGAGTGTTAGGAATAATACTTTTTACGAGTGTCTTAGAAAAGTAAAAACATAAATTTCTCTTTACTTTACTATTTCTAAAAATCTAATGAAACATACAAAACCTGATTGATTAAAAAAGTTAAAAATTAATATTATTAAGTACCTAATGGAAAGTGCTAAAACTCATAAAACATTCGACTTTTTGACAATACAAATTTAAAAAATAGGGCCTAGTCCTGCCTTTTAATGGGTATAACAGAGTATGTTGATTGTGTGTTTAATTTGTTGTTGATCTAACAACCAGTTATAAACATTTACTAACATAAGACTTCGTGTGCAGACTAACTACGTTGCGCATGCAAGTAGAATAAAGATATTTTATGTATGAGAAAACATTAGGGACAATTTTTTTAGAGAGCTACCCCGGAGGAATTATCTTTGATTAACGAACATTTGAAGACACGACCTGATGTACCTCTAGATAAACCTGAACAGTTTTTATATGATCTTTCTCAAATTGAGGACTTTGCTGAAAGAATTACATGTCTAACATTTCAGGTAAATAGCAACTTACTATAAAAAGACCTAGTGTTTCCTAATATAATGATACGACCTGTATACATGTGTACCTGTATATTTTGCAGAAAAATGACTGCTTAGAGTAATATAGCAACTGAGAGTATCGAAGCGTATGATGGAACATTAAATTTAGCATTGTTTTGCGTATCTATATTAGAAACTATATTATGTACAGGGTGGCGCCTTTTTGTTGACCTTGCAAGGTTTAGCGAAAGAGATAGAACGAATTTGATTGCGCAATCTCGATTTTAATTTTTGAAAAAAATTCAATGATAAAAGTAAATCATGGCTAACTTGATTCCTTTTTAGAGATACAGAGTGTTTTTTAAATTTTGTCAATTTGGCCAGGCACCTGGTTGTAGCTGGGTGGATATTGCTGCTAGTCCAATGGAAAAACACCGTATGTGAATAGGCTTATAATATACATATACGTTGTTTTTCCGTTGAATGGAAAATTAGAGATTTAAAAAATTGTAAATAGAAAAGTTTTAGGAATTTTTACGTAGAAATTATTGGCGTACCTATATTATTTCCATTGACTTTTATTTTAACGTTATAACACAAAGTTGGGTTTTTTCATGGAACACCCTGTATATAACATATGCGCTAAAATACTAAATGTTAACGAAATAAGTAACAGCGTTTCATACGTTAATATCATATGTTATTACCCGACTTAATTTTTTATTTTTTTAAAATTTATTATTTTTAACTTTTTTGTGAGTTTTATTTATTTTCTTAAAGTCGACTAAAAGAAGACTATTTTTTTGATAGTGTTAATATAGATTTAGATGGTCATATTTTCAAAACTATAAAAGATAAATATATCAAAAGTGGTATTTCTTATAACATTTAGGAAGACCTTTCAACTGATGGTAAAATATACAGGGTGTTCCATTTAAAAAACTCACTTTTGTGTTATAAGTTTAAAATACGCGTCAATGGAAAAATATAGGTACGCTACTGAATTCTACGTAAAAATCCATTAAACTTTTCTATTTGCATTTTTTTTATCTCTAATATTAAGCGAGTTACATGTGCCTGGCCAAGTTGATAAAATTTGAAAAACACTCTATCTCCAAAACGAATCAAGTTAGCCATGATTTAGTTTTACCACTGAATGTGTTTTAAAAATCCAAATTAAGATTGTATAATTAGATTTGTTCTATCTCTTTTAGTATTCGCTATACCCTGCAAAGTCAACGAAAAGGCCACCCTGTACATACGTCCACATCATACATCTTTAATTTAAGCAAAATACTTTTAATGTTTTGTGGGGATGCAGGCTTGTTTTTTATTTATAAGGTTTTGGGACTTAAATGAAAAAAATAACATTTTTGTTTCGACAAGCTTTCAAAAATTTATATTTTGTCCCTTTCTCAGGACAGTCTACAAGAACATAAGGTAATTCGGATTTTGACAAATTTTGGTATAGGAGGTTTTTGGGGCGCTGATCACGAATCTGAAAGATTTTTGGGCGAAAACGTTTTGTTCTGGTTCTCAAGATATTCATCGTAAAAGTTTAAATTTGAATTAATTTTATTTTCACTATAATTCCCTATTCTTTTTGCACAAAATTCTTTAACCCTTAATTAAAAACCTTATTTTTCTACGTATTTTACCTTTTGCATTAAATTCCATAGCAAATTTGATGATGGATATCTCAACATTGATTATGGATATCTCAAGAATGAAACGTTTTCGGCAGTTCTTTTAGATTCGCGATTAGCGCCCCAAACCAAAATTCCCTCCTGCCCCATACGGGAGAATTTTGATATACACCAAAATTCGTCAAAATCGGAGTTGCCGCAGGTTTCTAGAAAATTACCGAAAATAAATACAGTGAGAATATTAAAAGTCCTCCCCTCCCCTTTATCTTTTGAATAGGACAATATATCGAGATCGGGTAATATTTGGATAAAACGGTGTCACTTAAACTACTTTTTGGTATAAAAATGATTTTGGTAACGTAACCTAGTACCAAGGAAGCACTAGCGACTTTTGTTTTTCAAGTAAAAAAATAGGGGCTTGTAGCAGCTTGTTTTAAAGGTCCTTTGATTCTCTACTCAGCGATACTTTGTTTTTGAAAATCGGTCCACCAGTTTCAGACTTGGAACCGTTTGAACTTTGACTTAAAAAGTGTAAAAACAATGCGGTTTTAATGGAATTGGGTTGTAAGTAGGGTTGCCAGATGTCCGGTTTTCGACCGGACAGTCCGGTTTTTCTGAAGTCGAGTCAGAAAATTCTTATTAAACCGGACAACAGAATATCCGGTTTTTTGTTGGACTTGGATAAATAATGTTATAATTTCAGGAAATAATGTTAAAGACGACACAAAATAGTTTAATGGATGGTATTTATTTGGGTACACGCCAAAAATTAAATAAAAAATACTAAAAAACAAAAAATATTAAATAAGTAAAAAGATTATAAAAAATCGACCTTTTGGTGGCAAATCTGCCACCGTTGTCAAGATAAATTGAATAAAAATAATAAAAATAAAAATTAATTATTGTTAAGGTTTTAAAATTATTTTGTTTTATAATTTTTTAGGATATTCTGAATTCTTTGACATTAAATGTCAATATATGTTTGTTTGGTTATACTGTCATAGTGACATAGATAACTGGTTGCTGGTGTATTTATTGTTTATATAAAAAAAGGTGAATAGTTAGTTAATTTTTAGTCTTCCTAAAGATACCTCAGTATTAAGCAAAGACAACCAAGTGTTATTTAAATTAACTGAAATTGATGCTACACAATTATCTTTATTTAATATTATAATAAAATATGCGTTTTTTAGAACAAGTTTCCTTTGCTAAAATACTCGAATCATCCCAGTTTATTCTATGAGTGAGTCCGGGAATGTATGGTAAAAATAAATTTGTAATAGGTCTATTTTGATTTTGTCTTATAACTGGAGTTTCAAATTCAAAAAACAATTATCTATAATTATTTTGAATTAAAATATGTTTTAAATAATCTTTTTCAATATTTATATTTTGATTAGAACAAAGGACTTTAATTCTATCAAATAGACTTTTTATAACTTCCTTTTTAACAATTATTGGCTGATTTGAGTTTAAATTTAAGTATCTATTTGTATTTGTAGGCTTTCTGTAGATTTTTGTTTCAAAATTTTTTAAATCTTTTTTATTAAAATGTCAAGAAATGGTAGTTGTGAGTTGTTTTCTTTTTATAAAGTAAACTTAATTGTTGGTTCTTGTGGATTAATGTGTTAAAAAATTATTTAAACAGTGTTCGTCATGTTGGTAAATGTCATCTATATATCTCCACCAAACTAAATATTTATATTGATAATTTTCTACAAAATTTGATTCAAAGTTTTCCATAAAAATATTACTTAATAAAGGTGATAAAGGTAAACCCATAGCCATGCCAGAGGTTTGTTTATAAAAATCAGTGTTATATTGAAAATATGTTGTTTTGACACAAAAATTTAATAGCTCAAGAATAGTGTTTATGCTTAATTTTGTTCTTTCGCTAAGATGGACATTATTTTCTAATTTATTTCTAACAATATTTAATGTTTTATCCACTGGGACATTTGTAAATAAACTAACAACATCAAAACTTACCAGTGTATTATTTGGATCAATATCTATGTTTGATAATTTCTCTAGGAAATGTTTAGAATTTTTAATGTATGTATCATTGTTGTTTACCAAAGAATCTAAAATGTTAAGTAAAAATTTTGCTAATGGATGTGTAGGTGAGTTTATACAACTTACTATAGGACGTAAAGGTATATTGGGTTTATTTATTTTTGTTTCTCCGTAAAAATGTGGTGTTTTACTGTTGTGAGGTGTAAGTTTAAATCTTTCATTATCTGTAAAAAGTGTTTTTATGTTTCTTTAATATATTATAAATTTGTCATTCAATACATTCAGTAGGGTCATTGTTTATTTTTGTGTAATTACCATCATTTAAAAGAGACATTATTTTATCATCATATGTATTACAATCTATTATAACTGTTGCATTTCCTTTATCTGCAGGAAGAATTTTTATGGAATTGTCTCTTTTTAATGATTGTAATGCTTTTTGTTCAATTTGTGTTAGATTTTGTTTAATTTTAAATGGTTTTTCTAACGCGATTTTTATTCTAATTCTAAATTCATCTTGATGTTCTATTGGTAGGTTTTGACATGTTTCTTCAATGCAAGAAATAATGTCAAGCTTGGGAACTGCTTTGGGTGTAATTGCAAAATTTAAACCACCTTTAGAAAGAACGAGTTTTTCAGCATTTGTTAGTTCTTTTTCAGTTAAGTTAACTACAGTTTTATTAATCATTTCATTATTATTTATGCTAGATACTTCAGAGTTTAATTTTTCTTGAATTCAAATATTAAATATTTTTTTTATGTGTGTTTTTTAAATTTCAAAATGTATTAAATAGCTATTATAAACACAATTACATATATGATTAAAATCAAAAATATGAATTTGATTTTGAAAATAGATTTTAAATTATCAATTTTCTTTAATAAATTAATTGTATTATGACATATTAATAAAAAAGATTTAAACAATTTTGAAACAAAAATCTACAGAAAGCCTACACATACAAATAGATACTTAAATTTTAACTTCAATTACCCAATAATAGTTAAAAGGGAGTTGTAAAAAGTCTATTTGATAGAAGTAAAGTCATTTGTTCTCATCAAAATATAAATATTGTAAAAGATTATTTAAAAAATATTTTAATTAAAAATAATTAGTCCGTTACTTTGTGACCACATTTTAAATTAATAAATAAAACAAAAATATACTTTGTTCATAGTCACTTTAATTGCCGCCAGACATTGGGCTAATCCATGCTGCACAAACACTGACAAACTAAAAATCATCTGACTTATGCAATACCTAATAAAAACATATTTTAAAAGGTTTTTAAAACAATATGGTATATTAGAAATTTAAAGATTTAATTTATGTTTTGTTAAGGGGTAGATTTGTGTCATCTGTGTTACAGATACATTCTGTTTTTTATGTTTATAGAGCCAATATTTTCTAATGGTCGTTTTGTTCTTTAGCCTTATGTAATATTTTTAGGTATTGATTTCTGGAAACCGGACACAAATTTCCAGAAATCAATATCCTAAAAATATTACATGTAGAACAAAAGGGCAGAAACTAGATACATTAGAAAATATTGAAATCTATAAACATGAAAAACATGAATGTACATCTGTTTAACACACAGATTGACCTAGGAAATCTACCCCTTGTGAAAACTTTTATAAATGTAGCAATAAAATCTTAAATTTCACAACTGTACTACATATTGATTTTAAAACCTTTTTTAAAAAATATGTTTTTTTATTAGGTATTACTGTTTATATATAAGTAAAATAATTTTTAGTTTGTCAGTACGTTTGAAAATGTAGTTGTACTACGAAACAGCTGTCACGGCTAAACATTCAATTAAAGTGACTATTCCAGTTATAAGACAAAATCAAAATAGACCTATTACAAATTTATTTTTACCATACATTCACGGACTATCAAATAAAATTCAACGAATGGGACATAAATTTAATATTCGCACAATCTTAAAAACACAAAACACTATCATATCTCAATTAACAAAAACAAAACCATACAAGTTAAATTAAAATACAAAAAATGTCATTTATAAAAATACCTTGCGAATGCAATAAGTTTTATATAGGTGAAACTTGTAGACCATTAGCCAAACGCATAAAAGAACACATATCATACATTAAAAACACAGAATTTCATAAATCAAAAATCTGCCAACACGCCTTTGATAACAATCATAGAATAAACTGGGATGCTTCGAGCATTTTAGCAAAGGAAACTTGTTCTAAAAACCCAAAATCAAAGAAAGTGCATATATATTATTAAATAAAGATAATTTTTTAGCATCAATTTCAGTTTAATAACACTTGGTTGCCTTTGCTTGATATTGAAGTATCTTTAAGAATACTAAAAATTAACTAACTATTCACCTTTTTGTAATATAAACAATAAATACACCAGCAACCAGTTATCTATGTCACTATGACACTATAACCAAACAAACATATTTTGACATTTAATGTCAAAGAATTCAGAATATCCTAAAAATTATAAAAAAAAATATTTTAAAACTTTAATAATAGTTAATTTTTATTTTTATTCAATTTATCTTGACAACGGTAGCAGATTTGCCACCGAAACGTCGATTTTTAATTATCTTTTTACTTGTTTAAATTTTTTGGTTTTTTTAGTACTTTTAATTTAATTTTTGGCGTGTACCCAAATAAATACCATCCATTAAATGAATCCGCCGAACTACAGAACATATCTTCAATTCACAAAATAATTTAATATTAAATTGGAATTGGGAAAATATTTGGACAGCCAAATGAAATTTTTTGTCTTTACAGGGTGCTAAAGAATGTTGTTTAAAAAATTGAAATGCAGATTCTATATCAGAGAATATAAAGAAAAGTTCATATACCCAAACATGAGTATATTGTATAACCACAACCCCAATAAAATTTGGCAGTGTCATTTAGATCTAAAGTAATTAAATTTATCCAATTCAGTGGCGCCTTGAGCGATACCTCAACAAATATTTCTGACAAAAAATTAAATTTAGAAAAATTAATTAGTTTAAATGTTAATAATTGTATTTAGTTTAGTGTTTGTGGTTTATTTTAAAAATATTACCCCTTTATCTAGTGCAAAGGCATGCAATTTTATTATTCCTAAAAAATATTAGCCCAGAAAATAAATACGGGCTAAAACAACGGTATTTTTACTTGCTTAGTTTAAATAAAATAACAAACCTGCAAAGTCAGTGGCATACATTTTTTTTTGTCAAAAATATTTGTTTAGGTACTCCTGGAAACGCCCCTGGGCGGAATAAATTTAATCATATTACGGCTAAATTAGCATCTACTGGAACTACAAATAACAAACAACATAAAAAAAAACATTTTTTTTTAAGTTTAACACACTGTATCTTTATTATGGGAAAAAATGCATTTATTTTTCATATTTTTAGTTATTAATTCTACCCTTAAATTTTCTTAGCAACATAGTGTAGCGCTCTATATTAAAAATAAATTATTGTTTTTATGTCCGCTTTTTTTCTGAAGCACATCTGGCAACCCTAGTTGTAAGTCTCAAACGGCTGTGCCAATTTCAGAAAAGAAAGTGGTGTTGAATGGAAAACTACAGGGCCTTTTAAAGGAGGTGGTCATGAACTCCCTTTCTATTTGAAAAAATTACTAGTGTCCCCTGGACCCTAGGCCATGTGACAAAAATATTTTTATGCCAGAAAGTAGTTAAAGTATTACCTTTTTACCTAAATTTTTGTCCAATTTTGATATATCTTGTCCTATTCTAAAGTTATGGAAGAGAGAACTTTTAAAAACCGCACTTTATGTACAAATTGAAGCTAAACTTCAAACGGTTGTTACTCTAAAACGAATCTGCCATATTTTAAAAATAAAATAACTGGAGAATCAATGGGCCTTTAAAACGAGGTGCTACATAACCCCTTTTCCCTTTGAAAAAAAAGTTTATAGTTCCCCTTTGGCACTACACACTACACCACGTGACAGAAATTATTTTTAGCCAAAGAGTAGTTTAAGTGACACCCTTTAACTAAAATTTTACCCGATCTAGACATATTGTCTCATTTAAATGATAAAGGGGTGGAGGACTTTTAATATCCTCACTGTATATTATAGACTAATCAAAAAGAACTCATTAGTGAGGCGCTGTACGAAAACGATAATATTAAACACAGTAAAATATCCCCAACAATATCAACTCATTGTTTTTAACACATTTTTAAGGTTAAGTAATAATAAAAGGAGGCTTTTATTTTTTAAGAAAATCACATATTAATTTATAATCTCGATAATTCCGGACACGCCATTTTCCTATCAAGGGAAAAAGATCTAAATAAAAATACTTTTGCTTTTGACAAACGAATGCTGTAACACAAAATCATAAGGGGTGATCAACGATATACGCCGCAGTTAACGTGATTCTGAAAGATGCAGCAATAGGCGATTTAAATTAAGGAGCACCAGTGTTGCAATTTGATCAGTCAGCTAATAAAAATGGGTATCTAGATTAAAAATGTCGAAAATATTTATAATATTTACAAAAATATGCGATTTTGGGTTTGTGTCTCGGCTAGAAGCAAAAGCACTTTTGAAAACAAGGCATTCAATTTCAGACACAATATTAGACATTATAGTCTAAAAACATAAATAAAACAAAGAGTAATTACCCGCTAACGTTTCGCGTAATTTTGTATAAAGCCACGAAACGAAAGTTCTTCAATATTTACACTTAAACTGCAGGCATAACAGCACCTTTGCTTCATGGCAGAATTTTTAACGGAATCCATGAAAAACACTTGGCTAAAATTGCGGTCTGTCGCGGCGGGCAGATTTCGCGCGATCTTCGCGGCGGTAAAGCGATCTATAATGCCACACAGGTTGCGAAATTACTTTATTTTCGGTCGCGTATGTGTTCGCAATGTCCAGTTCTGACGAAGAACAAATTCTCCTTCTCTTTGTTCTACAGAAAAAGAAAAAGAAGAGACGTTGCTGGGTGCATCCCATCAATAAAAAAGAGAACAATTTGGTGAATACCATCGTCTCGGTATTGAACTACAGTTACATGAAGATAGATTTTTTCAATATTTCCGCATGTCGAGATTGTGTTTTGAAGAATTACATGACCTTTTAAAGACAAATATTGCTAAGTGCACCACGAACTGGAGGAAACCAATTAATACAAGAGAAAGATTAGCCATTTGTTTAAGGTAAGTACTAAAAATATACACTTTATGTGTGATATATAAACTACAGTTTAATTAACATGTTATGAATATATGTTATATGTGCTATTTTTGAAAACTCAGCTTTCTACCAACAGTATATTGCAAATAAAACTATTTTACCCCCAAACCCACTTCCAAGAAGAGAGGATCCAGTACCCCATGTATTTGTAGGGGACGAAGGATTTGCACTGCAAACTTATTTGATGAGACTGTACCCAAAAACTGGAGTTATTAATGACGCAAGAAAGAAAAATTTAATTCACAGCTCAGCCGAGCGCGTCGTGTAGTCGAAAATGCTTTCGGCATATTGGCCATGAAGTGGCGAGTTTTCTTAAGAGCCATAGAAACGGACGCTGATACTGCTGACTGGATTGTAAAAGGAGCATGCTGCTTGCACAATTACATTATTACAAAAACAGGACCAGAGAATATACAGCCATGGAAACGGAGGAACAAGATGAACCAATACAAGCATTATTAAACACAAGACCGACAAACAGAAGATCAAATACTGCCGCGTTTGAAATTCGAGAAAAATTTGCAGATTACTTTAGTACATTATGAATCATAACCGAACTTTGAATTTATAATAAAAATACAGATATGTACTTACCCGCAATGCCTAGCGTTTTTGATATTTCGTTCCATGCTTCACTTTTTTTAACATATTTTTATAATATTCATGAGTAGTGTCATACAGAAACACATAACTTCTTACAGTTTCTATAAACACTTCAGTATTTTCCGCCATGATGTATATTTTACGCGGGAAATCTGTAAATTTGTACAGGTGTATCGCTTGTCGTCGCGATCTCAAACTGGACCGCCGCGATTGACCGCCTTCAGTGTGACTGTTATAATATATTTGTCTGTAATATAGAATTATCGCTTTCCATTCTGCGTTCCAAAATTATTTTTATTGCATTTATTCAATAAATCATAAAAATATTTGAAAAAATACGATTTTAACTGCATTGTCAGTTTAACTGTTCAACTAGGCTAGGTCAGAACAACACCGACTCCACAGAAAGCCTATCAACTACATCCAATATGGCAGCGCTACTAGTCGAGTAGTGAATAATAAACTGTCGTTCCTTAGTACTTAAATATTTGTTATTGGGCATGTTAATCGTAATCAAAATATTTTTTTATGATATTTAATCGTAAAATATTACATATTATACAGTGTGTCTGATAAAGTTGGAACCATATGGAAAACTTTTTTAATATTCATTTTCGAAAAAAAAATTCTTTATACAAAGTTCTGCATGTCTAAAACTTCATATGCAATTATTAAATTTTAATTTTTTTAGTCTTATACGAGATATGTTAAAAAATAGAATTTTGCTCAAGAGTAAAGTACCTTAATTTTTGACAAAATCAGAAAGTGCTATTAAATAAAGTTGTTCAGAATTAATGAGCATGTACAAATATGAAATTACAGCAATTAAGCATAAGCATTCAGATTTGGTGAAAAACGCTAAAATTGTATCCTGCCAGAAAAGTAATAATAATTTATATGGAAGGAATTTTTATACTAAACTGCCATAACTGCATATTTGTACGTCTTTTATTTTACCTTTTAAATAAAATTTTTTGATATTAAAAACTAAGGTACTTTACTGTTTGAGCAAAATTTATATTTTTTGACATATCTCATATAGGATTTAAAAAATAATAAAATTTGATAACTGCATATTGACTGAACTTTTTTCCCAAAATAAATAATAAAAAAGTTTTCCATATGGTTACAACTTTATCAGACGCAGTGTATAATCCAGTAATTAGTAATTTTAGTCTTTAAACAAAAAAGTGAAAAAAAAAACATTTTTTATAGAAAAAGAAATTGACGTACTTACCAAAGCAGTATTAATTTTTAGGTCGAATTTCGCATTACATTTTACACTGCTTTTATTTTAAACATGTAGACTAGAAAAATTTTAAATATTAGCAATATATTTCTATCTGTTTTGTTCGAATATTTTCGAATGTAGAATATATTAATAATGTACATTTAACATTACAATTAAATACAAATTATGTTTTTACTTACAATGTTCACAAAATTTAATAGATGATTAAATTTAACATACATTCTGAGCTTGATATGTATTTATTTATTTATTTCACTTTATTGTCTATAATAATCCAAAAGGATATGACAACGTCAAAAAATACAAATTAGTACTATAATTAAAAAATGTACAATAATATTGTTTTAACAACCTTAATTTTATACAAAATAAAATAAAATGCTAGACAAACTAATGTACACTACTCAAAACAATTATCGCATATGCTCGATTTCTTTCATAAGCTTTAATACAAAAATGCTTTGATTTAAATGGCCATAACTCTTTTAATGATTAAGTTATTAAGACAATTAAAAAAAGAAAATGTTAAAGAAAGGTGAAGCTATAACTTTGGCGTAACCGTTGTTATTTACTGTTAGCAATACATCCAATACGGGGTGATAAAAAAAATTGAAAAATGAATAATTTTTAATCGCCCTATATAATGTGCTGTTAAAAGGGAGAAATCTCATTTGTGAATAATTTATGCCCTTACCTATTTCTGATATTTTATAATCACAAATTTGACTACTCCCTTTCAACAGTACATCATACAGGGCGATTAAAAATTAATTGAGCATATGCGATAATTCTTTTGAGTAGTGTACTTTAAAACAGATTACAAATCACACAACCCCACCAAATTTGTTGTCACCATACTTGAGCAGGTATCATCTGAAAATAAATACCAATATTATAAACTAACTTATGAACATTAAAAATATGTTATGCGAACTATTTATTCTTTTTTGTTGCCAGATTTTATCCGCTTCAATTGAGGCATATTATTTTTGGAATTTAAAACATAATTTTTTTGTTTGGCAAAATTTTTTAAAAATAAATTTGAAAATTTAAATAAAAGTTCTTTAACTATACAATTTCATGTTTTTGACAATTATGTCCCAAAAATAAATTTTAATCTACACCATTAATATTATTAAGAGACAGAACTGTAACAATTTCTCTATGCTTCTGTTCTCTTAAAAACTGATGTTTTGGTTATTAGTTTTTCTATAGTCATATACATATAAGCTGCACATAACACAACGTCATGGTTAGAGTAGCATAATCCACCCCTGTCGTTTGCAGAAATAAGAGTAGTTGGATCCAAACTGCCAGTGCAACTTATACGTTGTTTTAGAATCAAAAATTTTATTGTAAAAATAAAGACATTTTAACAATTTAAGATTAATTCAGTAACCTATTTTTTCTTCCGTGTTACACTTTAGTAGTAAAAATTAAAATGTACCCACCTGGTTTTAAGCGTGGCCTGTTCAATGGTACATCCAAAATATCCCCTGTATTAGTATAAAATTTTGTACTGCGTTCTATATCGTCACTTTGAAAATGTAACTTATAAACCTACTAAGAACATAGACAACTTTATATTTTTAAACAAAATACAATTAGGATCAATTATACCTTATAGAATGTGTTGTTGGAATAAAATTATCCCTACGAATAGCATGTATCCATTTGTTTTTAAAACAAACTGAAACCATTGGGCCCTTACTGGCACCGGTACTCTTACAAAGAGGCACACAACAAGAGTACGGCATTTTCAAAAAACTTCATAATTTGTTAACAGAAATTTACTATATAACCTGTCGTCTTTTGAGTTTAAAAATCGCAAAGAAAATCACAAAAAACACTAAACACTATACTAAGAGGGTCCTTTTAGTTCACTAGGCCAATAAAAAGTTAATAACACAATGTTTTAATTAGAAAAAACTGTTTTAAACGGATGTAAACAACCACTTGTTGATACACCACTACACAAACATCACAAGAAAAAAGGTAAATAAAACATACACTGTACTACAGTTGCAAAAATCAATTTTAAACGTCCTTTATGTCCACTCAAAACAATTAAAAGGTTAAAACAACCGTTGAAAACGAAAAAACTGACAAAAACACTATACTTGACTACTGTACCAAAAAACAAGAGATGCCGCCATTTTTTATCGCCGGATGACAGTTGATTGGCTTTCCGTGAAGTCGGTGTTGGTCAGAAATTATTCCGATGAGGGCGTTTAACAACGTTGCCATCTTTATTTGAATTCCCATATTTCTAATATAACTATTTATCTCCTGTTTTTTTATTACCCCAACCGATTTGTAATAAAAAAGTACTGGTCATTTTTTTTTAATAAAAAATATTTATCTGTTGTCACCTACTAAGACGTTTGTAATATTTTTTTATTTAACATAACTTGTAGAATTTTTTTTTTTTTGTTTGTAACTAGCGTCTAGCGAAAACGGTAACTAAGCTTTCGGGCGTTTCCGACTTCTTCAAGGCGCAGCAGAGCGACATTTAGGATATAAACATGTGATTGCGGTAATAGTTTATGTAAAAAAAATATTACGTTTGTATAAATCATCTTTAATTATGCTTATAACTCTTAACTTTAAGATAATTACTCGATTTAATTAAACGTAATGTATTAAATCATCTTTAAATATTGTAATCCAGTAAAATTTACAAAAAATGAGCGCTGTCGGGATTAATAGTTAAAGTTTTCAAAATTCAAAAGTTTCAAAATATATGGTTACCATCACTTTTGGGTTAACTATTTTGGCAATACCAATCAAATTTCGGTATTTCGTCGTTTCTTTGGTAACAAACCTGTTAGTGTTAACCAAATATTGTGAAACTGGCCGTAATTGTTTAAATATTTCTGATTGAAATAGGCGGTTGATTGTTGCATAAACGTTGGGTCAAAAGCCAACCATTAGGAAGACTTCCATTGTCTTTAATTTAACTACTCATACAACGTTTCGGGCAGTCGAACCTCTGTTCATTTTCAAGTATAAACTAACTTTAATTAAATTAACGTGTCTGGTATTTTATAATAGACAAAAACCTAATATTCAGGGAATTAGCCTAAAAATGGATCTTACCTTCTAGTAAGCAATTAAGTCAAATTTTTGGGACGTTTGGTAAATTATGATTTGCAGTGGTATGGTCATATAGATTATATTAGTAAAAAGTTAATAGGGCATTTTTTGTTTTTAAACTAAAAATTATCTGCCAAAACATATTCATATTCGCCATTTGAGCAACTCCGGTCACCTCAGTTCGGGAAATGTGTAAATCGGTGTAAACAGATTCCGAAAAAAAAGATTTTCGGCAACCGATCATCTGGCTTTGATCATATCGCGAATTAAGTATTTATTTCGGCGAATTGACAAATTCGGCATGTGTGTCTAACATACGTATAAATTACTTTTATTTATCAAGAGTAGTCCACAAAGATTTCAAAGACATAATTACATGTATGCTACAAGAAATAAAGATAGCTTTATCGTTGAAAAGCACAAAACAAAATGACTAGAATCCGCATCTTCATACATTGGAGTTAAATTGTTTAATCACCTACCACGGCAAATTAGGGAACTTAAAAAATAATTTATATTTAAACGTAAAATTAAGAATTATTTAGTAAAAAGTACTTAGTTAGATAATTTTTGGACACTAGACATGTTGATTGGACATAGTATATACATTTTTTTTCTAGCATAGTATCTCTGCACATATGTGTTCATTGTTTTTTTTTTAAATTTGTGATATCTGTAGATTTATTGTTTTTTATTTTTTGTTTGTTAAATCACGACCATACCCAATATTGTTATTGGCTTTTATGTAATATAATAATTTGAATTTTGAATTTGAATTTAAATTACACAGTAGTATGAGTTGTGTGAATAGTTAAAATAAAGACAATGGAAGTCCGAAATTCTTTTACTATCACCACAAATTACTGAAACTAAAGTTTAGATAAGTAAGTTCGCGGTTCCCGCCAAAAATTGTTACTTCTGGTCGCATTCGCCAGATGACACTACCTGGGCGCCCCTTCTTGCCCGCCAACCCCTCTTTGCGATTATCCTCTTTACTTTAGTTAAAAGTGCACTGAACAGATGTCGCCACATTTATTTCAGATTTCAGTTATTTCGCGCTGTGAAGTTTGTGCTATAGCAGAGCAATCTTGTAAAAATCCCAGTGGTTATTTCCCAGGGGTTGTTTTTTTATAACTGTGTGCTGTATTTACTTACGTGTTTGTGTACTTTTTGAGTTTTAATCATGGAAGGCTACGCGTCTCCTTTAAAACCAAAAAAGTGTTGCGTTAAAAACTGTTTAAATAAACATGGCCGCCGGCATCGCTTTCCGAAGAGCGTACCGCAAATTTTTCAATCGTGGCTATTGAATATTAAGCCTGTCGGTTATGAAAATCTTTCTATAGACGAAATTTATAATAAGTATTATGTTTGTGACGAGCATTTTTCTCCTGATTGTTTTATTCCTGGATCCAAAAGGGGGCTCAAATGGAACGCAATTCCTACAGTTGCAATTCCCGGTAAGTGATTATACTTTTTTACAATTTTAATAATAAAGAGTTTTTGGTATTTTTTTTTATTTTGATATATTTTTTAATTAAGAACATGATTTATACCATCTTTTATAACCAAAAGATTAACAATTGACACAGGTACAAAGTAGCGTAACTAGGTATCCAAAGGCACTGGGGCAAAAAGTAAATTAGGACCCTCCTAGAGGTCTGGTACAATTTGAAGTTTGATGGTTGGTTAGGTTTTGGACCATGCAGACCTGTTTAGAAGAAACACTTTTTTATAAAAATAATAATAAAAGAGTTTTCCATATGATGCACACACGGTATGTGTTTCTTATTAAATCTGGGTCATGTAGTAATAGGATCAAATGAAATTTATTTAGAACTTGGATTTATAGGTATTGGCAACGATTTATTTCACTAGATTTTTGGTATTGGTTTAAAACTAAAATAAAAACAAGAAAAACAAATGAAACTTTTTTGTACAGGGGCACACATCCACACCTCTTCTATTCAAAATTAAAACAGCTGTTGTATATTAGCACTAAAAAAAAATTAATTTTTAGAACTTCAACCTGATACTTTAGAATCAGCCTCAAAATCAGCAAACCAAACATCTTTAAATTTTTCTGAGTTCTGCTCAGAAATCCCAGGACCATCTGACATAAATGTTTTTAATCTAGAAGTTGTACCACCACATCAGACAACTACTTTACATAAAGGTAATTTATAATTATAGTTATTTCATAAATTTATTATACAGTGCCAGGATAGGTGCTCCAATGGGTCAACATGTTTTTAATTTAAACTAGTTTTCTGTCCTTTTATGAATATACTGACACTTAACCAATTTCTTTTAAAAAATGGATAATTGCTAAGAAACTTTAACTAAACAAATACATACTTTTAATTAAAGTATAAATTATTATTTATGTTATTGGTGATAAATTTTTTAAATTTTAAACTCAATCAATAGAAAGCTCTCCTTAAAAGCCGTAAAACATACCACATTTGATATATTTAATTTGTCATAGTTTGGGAAATATAGCCATTGTCAGGAATTCAAAAATAAAATGGCATTTTTAAAATAATATATTTTATTTCCAAAGACATTTTAAAGACCTTTAAGAATTTACCATATTTAAAATGATTTTCTCCAACAGTTTCGGAAATATAAGCATTAAAACATTAAAAAATCAGATTTGGTATTTTGTTAAACCTCTTTGAAATATCTTTGCAACATTAATATAATATACAGGGTGTTTCATTAAAAAAAATCCTGATGATGACCATATTTTCGAAACTATTTAAAAATAGATATATTAAATGTGTTATTTCTTATAGCTTTTAAGAAGATCTTTTACCTGAGGATAAAATATACAGGTTGTTTCATTTAAAAACCTAACTTCGTGTTATAACTTTAAATAAAACTCAATGGGAAAATATAGGTATGCCAGTAAATTCTACATAAAAATCCCTAAAGCTTGCCTATTTACATTTTTTTTCTGAAAGATTTTGGCACTTTCCCTTTTTAAAAGCAGTGGAAAAGGTTACAATTTACTTAGTAAAATTTTTGCATTACCTTCTTCCCGAACTCTTGGTCTGCTTTTACAGAAAATTCCATTCTATCCAGGTATTAATAAGCAAATATTTGACAATTTAAAAACTATTGTTGAAAAGATGAAGGAGGAAGAAAAATTATGCCTTTTAATGTTTGACGAAATAAGTCTTTAAACAAACATTTCTTATCAGCGGAAAGCAGATCAGATTTTGGGAATTGAAGATTATGGCACTGAAAGGCGATCAGTATTAGCTGACCATGCAAATATGTTTTTGTTAAAAGGTGCATATAGGCAGTGGAAACAGCCTATTGCATTTACTTTTAGTAAAGGGCCTGTAAACTCCCTTAAGCTAAAGGAAATGATAAAGTTGGTGATTAGCGAATGCCAAAATATTGGATTGGAGGTCATAGCTACCGTGTGTGACCAGGGAACCACCAACCAAACTTGTATAAATATGCTAATTAATGAGACAAAAGAGGATTGCATTAAAAATAATGTGGAAAATAAATATTTTGGATTTTTAATTAATGAGAAGGAGATTATTCCCCTATTTGATGTACCCCATTTATTTAAAGGGATAAGGAACAACCTTTTAACCAAAAACTTACATTTTAAATTAAATGGAGAAAATAAAATTGCCAAATGGGTACACATAGATCAGTTTTACAAACTTGACATGTCAGATCCGTCATTAAGAATATGTACCAAATTGACTGATGCACACATCATCCCTTCAAAAATAAATAAAATGAAGGTCAAGAATTGTACGCAAGTATTCAGTCATACTGTTGGATCTCTAATGAAGCGTATATCACAGTGGGGTAAGTTCTTTACTACATATTTTTAACCTTTAAGAGAGAGGGACCTTCTTCCTAACTAAACTATTCATATATAAATTTACATACGTTTTGCTGTTTTGTTTAGGCATAGACTATTAGGTTTAATAAAATTACTATCCTAAAACATTTACAGAAATTGTTCTTTAATACAACAATGTAATCCTTGCTACTTACTACTTTCATTGTGTTTAAAATAAAAGTTAACTTTCAGAAAATGCTGTAAAGCTTATGAAGTTTTATGTATGTCTGTTTAATGCAAAGTTTATTTAACAATATTTCTTTTTTCAGATATTAAAGATAATTACAACCTTCCACCTGAAGCTGGACAAACAGCTGACCTCATATTGTTTTTGGACAAATTGTTTGCATTACAACAAAAAGTCAAAACCACAGGCCAAACCTTTGAAGTCAGCTGTAACCATAAAATCAATTCGTGAAGAATTTTGGCGTGATTCCGTCAAAATATTGGACTCTATGAGGTTTTTTTGTTTAAAAAACCAGAAAATGGTAAAAGTGCCGTCCTTACAAAATTTGAAACAAACTATTAGACGCTTTTTATATTTAAAATCTTTGCTTTTGACAAAATATAAATTTAAGTATATTTTAACAGGTGCCTTTAATCAAGACACCCTAGAAATTTTTTTAGTTATATTAGGAGTCATGGTGTTAGAAATACAAATCCCAGTGTATCTCATTTTATTTCATCCTTTAAGTCTTTGGTAGTAAACAATTTTATGTCAACCCATTCTCCTGGCTCTAACTGCCAAAAAGACATGGCTACTGATTGTCTAGATAATTTAAGGTGTTTTTAACAGGAGAATCTGTAGCTGGATTTTCTTTTTGGAAAGTACTCCTAATATACCAGCCATACCTAAAGAAGTTATTATTCATAGAAAAGCCAAAATTTCTCGTTGTTCTTTAACATATATGAGTGGTGCTATTTTCAGAATGATTGTAAAATGTAAAATATTTAAAAATTGTCAAACCTGTAATCATAATCTGTCTTTACGACATGGCATTTCTATGGATAATGATTTCATAGAGGCTAGACAGTATGAAAGAGCCCATTTACTGAAACCTGGTCAGTATTTAACATTCCTTATTGAAAATTCATTAAACTATCTCTTTTATTTGATGCCAAGATTGTGTTCTATAAATAACATTTCAAAAGTTTTGGAAAGTATTCTTCAAAAAAATTAAATTTTGAAATTAATAATTGTCCACAGCATAAATTAAGTGACAAATTACGACAGGTTATTATCAGATGTTCTTTATTCTGGTGGTGTAAACAGGTCAATAAAATTGTAAATGGCACCGATTGTAAATTTGCTAAATATTTATCAACCAACCCTAAAAGGAGTATATTGACCCTGTAATGCTTATGAAAAATTTAAAGTTACCAGAAAAAGATATTAAAAAAAAGTAGTATTAAAATATATTTATTTCATTTTAGTTTAGTTCAGTTTAGTTTTAATAATTTGGTAAACCTTTCTCATTCTCATTGATAATAAAGAATGTTATGGATTACAAAAATCAAAAAATGTTTACAGGGTATTCCATTTTGAAGGAAAAAGGGCATATTTTTGACTTTCCCATATTTAAAAGTACTTTATGTCTGTCTTTAACTGTTTCTGGGTTATCGACGCTGAAAGAGTGATATTTTCGGCTAATATTATTTTATACACAATAAAGGTAGGTGATTACCTAATATTTCAGAGTCATTGACCTTTTAAGCGTCAATAACTCAAAAACAGTAAAAAATAAACATATAGTACCCGTAATAAAAAACACTTAAGATTAACCATAAATTCAAATATATTAAAAAATATGGTGTTTCATTTTAAAAATCCATTATTTATGACGTAAGTCTATTGTTTTTCATGCAATTATTTTTGAATACGATTTTTTAAATTCTCCAAGCTAAAATACATCGACTGGCTATCTTAAATTTCATTAAAAATATGGGAAAAGTCAAGATATATGCAACTTTTCCTCTTAAATGGAATACCCTGTACATATTGTTAAAATTAATGTAAAATATATACTGCTTTTAACAGACAATTTAGTTTTAACATATATAATTTTTTTACCAGAATCATATTTATACACTAGTGGATATTTGTAACAACTTTTCAAAGTATTCATTATTATCATTTATTAAATTTAATCATTATTATACATACAGTGTGGCCCACCATATTCGACACGGTCTGTAGCTGGATAACCATGGGATTTTTATAAAAAGTAAATACTGAAACATATACAGGTCGGATAAGACCACAATATAAAATTATGTTAGTCAATACAGGGTGTTTCAAAAAAGTGTGACGTATCAAAGTTATATTTTTTTTAATGGAACATCCTATATTTTAATTATGAAAAATATGAGGGGTGTATAGCAATAAACTAACATCATTTGAATAGGCAATCGGACAGTTGCGACTAAACATTTATGAATGACGGTGAGTTTAAGTTTATTTATAGTGCAAAATAATCTTCGGCAAACTCCACGTACAATATTTATTTTCTTGAGAAAGCTGGAAAATTTAACAAAAAAAATGTACGTGGCAAATTGATTTTATTCAACTTAAAGAACGATATTTTAGAAAACCAAATATTACTACTAAATAAAAAAACATTGTATTACCTTAAAAAAATACATTAAGAATAAATTTTACAACAGCAATTGGAAAAAATACTTTAACTTCATTGATATTTTACTCACTATATTAAAATATTTACTTACTTTGAAAAAACTTCTGATATTGAAATTATTTTTTTCATCAGTAATATTTTGATGGTATCAATTATATAATATTTATTATAGTAAATGTGATTAAAAAATAATGACATGAAATATTTCATATATACTTAATTTTTTTTTAATGAATTATGGCCACGAAATTACATTAGAGCTGTGACTTAAAGGTCCGATACTTCGGTTTTTGAGTAGAAGCAAATGCTTTATACAGTGAATTAAAGTATGTCAACATTAGTAGATTTTTGAACAGACCCACCTCAAAAGTCCTGCTGGCACCCCCACCCCCCTCAAAGTTGGTTAAGGGATTGATATAGTTTTTTTCTAATATCTTCTAAACGGTAAATGATAAAAAACTGATTTTAGTGTCGTTAGATAGAGCACAAAATTCTGCAAAATAGTAATAATTAAAATTGTATTTTTGTTTATTACGTAAGAATCTCCAATATAGAAAAGTTGGAGGGGAGCATCCACGAGGCATTTTTTACGATATATCTTCCAAACCGTCTACCAAACAAAAAAAATATAAGACACCAAAAATTAAGGCCAAACTTTTCCCTATCGAATGGTGTATAACACTATACTATTTTCATTTAAATTAAAGCTACCAGTGGCGTACAAAAGTAGCACTACACCAGTATAGTAGGTAGTTAAAAATTGAAATTTTTAATGTCATACTTTTATTTTATTTTTTCAGAATATTTGTCACTTTAGTTATATTAATTGGTAATATTACCTTATTGCGCATAATAGTAATATTAAAAATAATATTTTTGTTTTTTTGGTAAGACTCTACAACAAAAAAGTCGAAGGGGAGTATCCATACGGCACTTTTACCATATATCTTTCAAACCATTAACAAAAAAAAATAAACAACATAAACGACAGACTACAAAGTTATCATTTTGACTATTATCTTTTAAAATAAAGCTACCAGTGGCGTACCAAATTAGTACTACACCAATAAAGTACCTAGAAATCGAAATATTTAATGTTATTCTTAAATTTTAAAAGATTATTTTTCACTTTAGATTTATTAATTAATAATTATACTTTACATTTTATTTACTTATTTCTTTTGTTTTATAATTTGATTCATCATATTTTTAAATAAATAACAACAGTATTATAATAACTTTTTATTATAAAGATAACAACAAATATGGCTTATACAGTGTGTCCCAGGATAGGTGTTACAAGAGGACAAATTTACCAAAATTTTTGGAATATTTAATCGTCCTTTTGGGAAACTGGTCGCATGGTCCAAAACTAATAAATACAAAATTTGATTTCAATTGGTAATATACAGGGCAAGTTATAACTAAAAATATGAAAAATGACCAAGGATAAAGTACCTTTATTTTTAAAAATAGGACAAAATTGTATAGGTAAATGTTGTAGAGATCTAAATTTTATGTCAAAATTTAAAGTTAAACACGTTAAGTAAAAAAATATTTTTGTCAATTTTTTAACTCGCCCTGTTTAATACCAATTAAAGTAAAGTTTTGTATTTATTAGTTTTGGACCATGCGACCGGTCGCCCAAAATTTCGTTTTAAAATTTAAAAATTTTTGTTCCATTTGTCCTCTTGTAACATCTATCCTGGGACACACTGTATATAACATCAATAAAAACACATTATTACACAATCTAAAATACCTAATTACAACATTCCGCACACAAACATAACCTGGTACATTTTAAATTTTTTTTAAACAACATTTACAATTTGTGCCACATTTACATTTAATAGTGTATCAGATGATATATAAATTCTCAACCGTTTGGTTTTAGGCAAAAAGTTGCTTCGATAAATATCAATGTTGCTACTATCAGAATGTTTATCGTAAATGGTTACAACGAATTTTGAGATCACACTTTAATTGCCGAGATGAAGGTTTTTTGAATGCTGCAATAAATCAATGAAAGTAACTTCCGGAAAAGATTCCCAAGCTTCCCAACATTTTTTCCCTTTCCATAAAAGGAAGAGGTGGTATCGCAACCGTTAGTGAATGAAAAAAAAAAGGGCTAGACTTCTTTTCATTGATTTTTGTAGCAATTTCGATACACGAAATATGTCTTACATTTTTACCAGTACCAAACTCAATCCACACGTCTTGATTTTGATTTTTGTACTGGTAAAAAAAATTCCGATGTAATATGATTATTTATTATTACTAGTATGCAGAATTAGAAATAATTATAAATTAATAAAACTAAAGTAAAAAATATTAAAAAAAAAAATAAAAGTATAACATTTACATTTTACAAATTTACATTTTTAGGTACTATACTGGTGTAGTGCTACTTTTGTACGCCAATGGTAGCTTTTTTTTAAAGATAATAGTATAATGTTATACTCCATTCGTTAGGGAAAACTTTGGCCTTTATTTTTGAATTCTATATTTTTTTTATTTGGTGGATGGTTTGGAAGATATATCGTAAAAAGTGCCGTGTAGATGCTCCCTCCAACATTTTTTTTGTTGTAGAATTTTACTAAATCAACAAAAATACAATTTCTAGTGTTACTATAAGCTAATATTACCAACTAAAGTGAGAAATATTCTGAAAAAAATAAAATAAAAGTATAACATTAAAAATTTCTATTTTTAACTACCTACTCTACTGGTGTAATGCTACTTTTGTACGCCACTGGTAGCTTTAATTTAAAAGAAAATAGTATAGTGTTATACACCATTCGATAGGAAAAACTTTGGCCTTAATTTTTTGTGTCTTATATTTTTTTGTTTGGTAGACGGTTTGGAAGATATATTGTAAAAAATGCCTTGTGGATGCTCCCCTCCAACTTTTTCTATATTGGAGATTCTTACGTAATAAACAAAAATACAATTTTAATTATTACTATTTTGCAGAATTTTTTGCTCTATCTAACGACACTAAAATCAGTTTTTTATCATTTACCGTTTAGAAGATATTAGAAAAAACTATATCAATCCCTTAACCAACTTTGAGGGGGTGTGGGGGTGCCAGCAGGACTTTTGAGGTGGGTCTGTTCAAAAATCTACTAATGTTGACATACTTTATTCACTGTATAAAGCATTTGCTTCTACTCAAAAACCGAAGTATCGGGCCATTTTTGAACAATAAGTCACTAAGCTAT
>JACEGR010007962.1:0-42545 GCA_014170235.1 Listronotus bonariensis
ACGTAACCAGGGACGTAGCAGATAGGTGAAAAGAAGGTATTTTTACAAATTGTAAAAAAGTTTGAATTAAACAAAAAAAGTACTCAGTGTGTCTCTACACTGTCCCAGGAGTCACCCATTTCAATATATTAAAGTATTTCCATAACACCCTGTATGCAACCGAACTAAAAATTAGAAAATAATTTTTCATTAAAAATATATTGTCATTTCATAGTAAAAAGCGTGGGGTGATAAATATATTAAATGTTATAATTATTATATTTGCAAATATCTATGATGGAAAAGTTATGAAAAAATAGTAAAATGCACCCCACGCTTTTTACTATGAAATGACAATATTTTTTTAATAGAAATTATTTTCTAATTTTTAGTTCGGTTGCATATAAAAGCGTGTTTTTTAGTTTTTTAAACTATTAATTATTAAGAATTAATTCTTGTTTGCCTACTAAAGCCCACTATCCGCAGAATGAATTTTAAAGGATAAATTTGTGTAAGGCTTATTTCAGTTTATTTAATTTTTTTATAATGATTAAATGTGTAGATTTATCTATATTTTAAGTTATTTTAATTTAACACAGTCCCGTTTTTCTTTGTTTTCCCTTTAAGTTTGGGATGTTTTATTTTTGTTATTTGAAAGCTTTGTAAATTGGTCAATATTTTTAGAATTAATGGGAAAAGACAAAAGAAAGGCTAAGAAGGGGCCACTATTTTAATATTTTGTTTTTAATATCACTTCTGATTTATTGTTTTTTTTAGTTTTAAGGTGGTTTTTCTAGGAGAATTGTGTTTTACTTAGTTAGTATTGGTTTCTGATAATACTAACACATGATCTAGTTATACCACTTGATTTCCGCACCTTTTTTAAAGGGTCCTCTGGTAAACTGTATTAAGGTTAGATAGATAGATCTATCGGCAACTCTTTTCATAACACATTTAAAATAAATTTTAGTTTTAACAATTTCATTCTCCATATAGCTTAATAAAATACTAAAAAATTGATCCTAATTCATTGTGCTTATTCAGGTTTTAATTTGCCACATGTCAACACAAGTATATGTCTTATGGTCTTAATTATAGTAAGTGCATAATTAAATTAACAAAATATTTGTATTGATTTGTTGCTGCCTTGTGCTGCTTTATTAGGTGTATCTTATTATTATTGCATACTCTTTCTGGAAGTAAACACTTTCAGATAGAAGTGTGCCCACTCGTGTTTTATCCTTACTATTTTAATAATTTTAACACAACTTGTTGTGTCAAATCTATATGCTTCTATTTGCTGTATTCCTTTTATGTTCCAGAACCGCGCGGAACGACACCATAAGTGTTTCTTTTACAATTCTTTGACAATTGGTGTATTCCTTTTAACTTGTAGAACCGTTCTTCAGAACCGATCAAAACAGTTTTAAAAGGAACACCAAAAAACAGTGGGATGCCCGTTGACATGACATTTATAAGATTTGATGTTCTTTGTTTGGTTTTTGTTTTAGTCATCCGAGGTATATATTAATTTTTTGGGGTAATTAATTAACCACAGTAAATTATTATAGATATTTTTCAAATGTAACCAAGTATTTTTACTATTTGCCTTTTGGCATATGTCATTAGTGTCAGAACACTTCATGCACCTCCTTCAATTTGGTGTATTCCTTTTATGCTTTAGAACCGATCAGAACGACACAGTAAGTATTCCTTTTATAGTGGAGTTGTTCTGCAGAACCGTTCTATTACCTCTCCCCTTGCCTCTCATGCACCATCATCGAAGGAGGTGCACGAAGTGTTCTGACACTAATGACATGCCAAATTCTACTGTTTTTTGTTGTTCCTTTTAAAACTGTTTTGATCGGTTCTGAAGAACGGTTCTACAAGTTAAAAGGAATACACCAATTGGTGTATTCCTTTTATGCTCCAGAACCACCCAGAACGACACCATAAGTGTTCCTTTTACAATTTTTTGACATTTTTTCATTTTGTAGAACCATTCTTGACACTATTGACAGTTCAGAGAATGGTTCTACAAGGTAAAAGGAATACACTAAATGATGGTGCATATGAGGCAAGGGGAGAGGTAATAGAACGGTTCTGCAGAACAACTCCACCATAAAAGAAACACTTACGGTGTTGTTATAGGCAGTTCTAAAGCATAAAAGAAATACACCAATTTTTTCATGTTGTAGAACCGTTCTTGACACTATTGACAGTTCAGAGAACGGTTCTACAAGGTAAAAGGAATACACTAATTGTCTTAAATACTTACAGGCCCTTCAACTGTTATGTAACCTTGTAGTTTTTTTCTATGTTCGATTTCTTCAGGATTCAAGAGAGTTAGGTCACTACTTTTTAAAGGGGCCTCGCCTTGTAAGGAACATGTAGTAGAAATACTGGGAGCACCCCTAAAAGAAGAAATAAAATAAAAATGAGTTTTTAAAGAAATATTAAACTTACTTTAGATTTGAGCAGCACTGCCTTAAATATCTAGTTTTTAATAAAAGAGAAGCCATAGTTCTCTTTAGAAATAAATTAAAATACTTTTTTGAGTTTATTGTGATATCAAAATCAAATTTACCCTTTTTGGCTAGTTTGAAAGGTTTGACGTTTGACATTGACACACAGGGGCGCATTCGAAAGTAAAGGCCTGAGTAGCTTTCCAGTGACGCATATAGAGCTCAGGAGCATTCCGTTCTACTTTATGGCGTTACAGTGACGGAAAGTGTTATGCACCTGAACTATCCGTTTTTTTTCTCATTGCCCCTCATGCACCAGCCCCTCTTTTGGTTTTTGTGCTTCAAACGTGTTTTTATGGTTAAGAATGGATTTTTAAAATTATTTGTTTAAATTGGAATTAGATATTGAAAAGAGATTATCATTATAAAGCCAAGAAAGGTTAAAAAAACGAAATTTTAAAATTTCCCAAAGTTATCTCTCTTTCCTTATCTAAGGATGCGTTTCATTGACTAACTTTTTATAGCAGATCAAAAGCTCAAGCCCTGGAGCGTGACGCACAAAAATTTTAGTCACTGGAAAGCTACTCCGTTAAAGACATGCCTAATGAGCAAGACCTTATGCCTAATCCTCATGTACGATAAAATAGTTGCTTTCCTTTTGTAACTTATCTTAGCTCAGCAAAGAAAAATCTTAGCTGAGCTAACAAAGAAAAGAGGTGTAAAAAAAAACATTTTTGATATAATTCTATACTCCACATAATTCTCAACATCCCTTATAACAATAGAAATTAAAAAAAAAAGTAAATGCTAAGTCTAAACACGAACACCCTTTAAAGTATTTCTAACCTCGAAATGGACAGGAATACGTCTGACGTACGTGACCTTCCATAACGAAGCAAAAATCTTCTTTTAAGTAAGATATCCGGCTGAGCGGAAATCCGGATTCCGGAATCACGTCACTACAATATCGAAATTTTATTGGGCTTGGAACTGTCACTTATTCAACATGGCTACAGACAGCCCAATAAAATTTCGATATTATGGTCACGTGATTCCGGATCTCCGTATTTCCGCAATAATTTCACCTACATGAGGACTAGGCATTATGAAAACCAAACATAGGGTGTGTTTGGCATAACGAAAAGTTAAAACTTGTGTTTGGCATCCAGTCCTCGTTATAACTAGTTTTAACTAAACTACACTATTTTCGGGGTCGTAAAGTAAGGACATTTTATTAAAAACGCGTAAAAACGCACATAAATAGAGCATTATCTGGCAGTATCCATACTCACTATCCACCACCTATCCAAGATCGTTTGACTAGGTAAGGTTGCCTCATTACGTCACATATGTACCGCACTGCTGGTTCCTTGGCGCCAACAAGGATGTCTAGACGGATAATACTATGAGGGCGAAAGAGCGCGATATACAATATTTAAAAATCAGCTAGAATAATTATTGTTAAATAATTTATTATTAGGAAATAAAGAAATTACGGTAACAACTGGAATTAACAGTATTTAAAAGTATTTCTTTAATATTGACAAAAAACACAAACTACACTGTTAAAAACTTCATTAAATAATGAGCAAAATACATATGTGACGTATGGTCCGCCATGTTGCAAGGCTTACGAGGCAACCTTACCTAGTCAAACGATCTTGCCACCTATCCACCTTTTATCGTTTTACATCTTCGTGGAGCTATGTCTACCTAGTCTTATTTTCATCAAGTGAAAGATGGGTTTTATCCATAGGATGATGGATTACCGATGAGTTCATCAGTCGTAGCAAACATTTATATGGAAAATGCCAATAAAAGAGAGTTAAAGCAAGGCCAGGGACCTAAACGTATCCGTATCAAATGACAGCTGATCATAAGTATTATAAATTTTCTCGTCGTAAGGAGTTAATATGTCTGACACAAAGCTTCGTTTAAAATGCAACCTAACGAGCCGTATATTTAATTTATTTCTGCTCATATCATTACCGACGCCTAATTTTTCTTTTTTTTTTATTAAATATGCCAGCACGTTTTTAATAATCATTTCCACTCTTCTACCACATTTAATGTTCTTTTCTAAGGCAAGTATGAAAACGAATATTTGGTTTACTTTTATTCTCATTAGTTTCACAAAATAAACTAAAAATTATGCTAAAAATAAGCGCATTACACTTACGCTACGCCTTTAATTTCTGGTGTGGACTTTTCCTCGTGTATCCGGTTAACACAAAATCAATTTTTGAAAATGCCTATAGTTTATAATCAGCCCTTGATCTTAACTGAGGGTTGTCGGGCATGGATTCTGAATGCACTCCTATATTTACCTGTCATAACCTAAGATATTTGTTTATTGTTATTAACTTGATTTGCTAACTAATTATATTTTTGTGCGGATAAGAAAAAGTAATTAATTATTCATTGTACTTTTTTCAGAGGTAAGTTACATCAGTCATTAAGCAAAAATATACTTATGCCATTCTTTCTACGAGAGCTCTGTAACCATTGAGTATGTTTGCTCAATGCCTGTGACCTTTTAATTCAAAAAATTAATGTATAGTTTAAATATGTGTTACGCTGATCCATGTTCTGGATTATGTTATAGTTTTAACTTACAATGTGTTTAAGAAGCATTTTAATTTTAGTTTTGGTCAGTGGTGTAGATTCCCTTTTTTCAGGGGGTAGTAATAAAGTGTATAAAGCTTGGTATAAAGTATATTTGAGCGTCTTTTTGTATGGTTAAATTAAAAGTATGGAAAATTAGTTAAATAAATTTTTGTAGTGCAAAAAGAAGGTCCTCACCTTAAAACACATACTTATAGTGACTACCTTCTGAGTAAAACATGTTACATCTTGTACAATGCTGTAACAACCAAACAAAAGGTCTTCTACTTACAAACGCTGCCTTACAACCCTCATGTGTAACTAAGGGGTGATTCATTTAGAGGTACCTACTTCTTCTAGTAGGTATTTTTGGATAGATGAGAGGGTCCAAATTTCAAAGTGTTATGGTATTTGTGTTCAGTACTGTTTGACAATTTATCCTGGAAAGACTTAGCCGCCGGCACAACGTCTAAAACTTGTTCAACAGTATTATGAAAATCATCATTCTTCGAAAAATGTGTTTTGTGCGCTTCGGGCAACTTATGGTCCACCCATAATCGGCGTATTGAGCCGACTATTGGCTGTACCATGACAAAAATTTGAACCCCAATTTTTATTTTTGCATAATTCTTGACCAAATGAGCCACATTCAGCACGTAATGCAGTAAATATAGTGGCAGTAGCTGCAAGTGTACATGATGATTCTAACGAATTGATTTGACACTTGGAAATTGGAGCTTAAGAACAGACCATGTTAGGCGCAGCTAAGACCAACATTTGAAAGCCATAATCTTTTTATAAAGGGTTTGTAATGTTACAAATGTCTTCATATGTGCAACAAATGCTTACTGAGAACTTTGGATAAAAATAAAATAAAAACAATATGAAAACCTTAGTGCTGATTTGTTATTGTTATTTCATAATGAACTTAAAAGTAAAATTAAATTCCTGGCCATCGTCTTTGACTATATTTTTTTTTTGGATGCCAAGCAATATTATACAGGGTGTTATAAATTCGAGGGGCACCATTAGGATCTCAGGAATGGTAAGAGATACATGATTGGTTAAATTGGGGCAAAGTCACGCATTTTTCGCTTTGTAATATTCCGTTTTAAACATTTAAAAACTTGCAGCCGTTCCGGGATAATCCGAAAATAAAACGAAATTTTATGAAATATTTTTTATTTTTGTCTCAGTTTATTTAAAGAGATATTTTTTAACAAATGACACATTATAATTGCCAAAGATCCGACGTTTCGTCTTTGAGCCACCATCATCAACTTTGTTTTTTTTAAATAAGCTGAATATTTGGTTTTAAACTTAATAAACTCATATTTTAATTCTCAATCCAACGATATAACACACTTTACATTTATGCGACGTTTCGAACCGAAAAATCATCATTCACTATTTTGCAACTACCAATAACAATTTTCCCTCCCCCAAACTTACGAGGAAATTTCCGTTCGCAGGTAAGTATGTATCAATTTTTTTAAAGACAGGCTATTATAAAGTTGATGAAGGCGTTTAATTAAATTAAAATCTATATATTTAAAACGCATAGCCATAATTTTCAGACACTTTAATAGAGACTTCCGCTGTACCAATTTATATGGTCTTCTTTTAAAATGATCCTCTGGTTACTGAGACGTCGTATCACTACTTTTTTATGTTTTATTTCCTTTTTTTAACAAAATGCAACGTGTGTTGGCTATACCGCGGAGAATATTACGTAAAACGCAGTATCGATAGGGTTGGCAACGACATCGAATATTTTCAAATATCATTGATATTTGCGGTATGTGAGACAAAATTTAAAATCCTTTTTGTTTTTAACTTAAAGTAGATTGAACCCCGACGGATTTTAGACGGACTACAGTAAAAAGCACAAGCACGTGTAATTTGATTGGTTTGAAGCGCTATAGACGGTCATACAAAACTGTCACATTGAGGGGAGGGGTCATGGTTAGCTCTGGTAAGTTAAATCTTTTTTTAATTCGCTTTATTTAGGAATTAAAAAAAATGAACTGACCAAAACCAACCATGACTCTCCCAAATAAAACAGTTGTGCATGACCGTCTTGGGTGCTTAAAAGTCAAATTACAGGTTTCTGTGCTTTTACTGTAGTCTTAAGGGGGTTTTATATGGTAATTGTAAATTTGCCGTATTTACCTTATGAAGCACGTTGCAAGTTGCGTGTTTAATGTGTCATTGGTGGTGGTTGGTACTGCTTGACGTAACAGAAATAATTTTATAGGTTATTAATACCGCTGCCAAGATTATTTGCCTCACCGGCTGACTTGATGCGTTTTATTTCATAATTTTGTTGTTGCGTTTCTTTCTTTCTTCTAATTATATATATTAAAGAAAATCTATCTAATAAAATGGCAACAACATTGCAAATATAACAAACAAATGTCATAGTGCATTAGGAGAGTTTAAAAGCATTCGATAGAGGAGTTTATTTTAATTCACTAATTGTCTAAAACCCGTCGAATTTGACGGGATTCAATCTAGTCTTTATTTTATTACGTAAAAGTAAATGTATGTAAATTACATTAATTCTTGTAGCTTGTAAGGTTAATTATGGATCATGTCTACCTAGTAAAAGGATTTGATGATACTCTGCTTCTAAAAGGTTTAATGTTCTATTTTTAAAAGAGCGGGCGTCGTTTGTTTTAAAATTCCTCTTTATATTAACCGTTTCGTAAAATATCGGTATTTTCCTGATAACTCCGGAACGGCTGCAAATATTTAAATTTTTTAAACGATATACTGTTAGGCATAAAAATGCGCAACTTTGCTCCAGTTTAACCAACTCTGTGTCTCTTACCGAGATCCTAATGGTGTTCCTCAAATTTGTAACATCCTGTATAATCGACTTAATTTATATGCTTAAAATATAACTCATACCAGATTTTACTTAAGCAAACAATTTCAAAAACAAGTATTAAAAAATTAAACTTTATGAAGGTGTAGGTACCAATATTTTATTATGTAGAATTACCACCTTAAGTTTCGTAATTGATTTTTGAATCACCCTGAATAATATTCATGTGTTTTATTTTGCGCTAGTCTTAGGAATAGGGAAAACCAAATGTTCCTCCTAAAAAAGGTTTAAGACCTCTAAAAAAATATATGTATCAATTTTCCCATTGAAATATTTTTCAAAACCATTGTTTTTCTTCATATTTGCTATTTGATCAGAAATACCAGAAGCTAACTAGTTACCGTAATAAAAAATGTATTTTATTGGTTTAAAACGACAGTAACCGGAGTTACTTACTAGGTATTTATTATCAATTTATAGTGGCCAAAGTATAGGTATAATAGTTGTAACCTAATACATAACTAGGGCTGGCAACCAAAACCGGTTTTTCGGTTAACCGGTTTTCGGTTAACTGGTTTTCGGTTAACCGCGGTTTTGGCCAAAACTGAAAACCGGTTTCGAATACCAGTTAACCAGTATTTGAAAATCGGTTTTCGAATACCGGTTAACCGGTTTTAAAAACCGGTTTTCGAATACCGGTTAATCGGTTTTGAAAACCGGTTTTCGAATACCGGTTAACCGGTTTTCGAATATCGGTTAACCGGTTTTAAAAAGCGGTTTTCAAATACCGGTTTTTCGGATAATCGGTTTTCGAATGACGTTTTTGGATAATCGGACCAAAATCGAAAAGCGGTTCTTCGAATATCAAACAATAGGTTTTTGATTGAATGCGGTTTATATCTAAAAAAGAAAAACCGTTTATTTTGTAAACTCGGATATTGGTTGACAGATTATACAGGGTGGTTCATTTAACTTTAGACAGACAAATAACCAGAAAACGGCGCATTTTAGAAGAAAATGTTTCTAGTAAGAATTGTTTGAAATAAAAGGGCAAATTTAATGGTATTATAAAATAAAAACTACAACTTACTATAATAATACACTAAATTAAAATTTAAAAATCACCACTTTTCCTTTTCTGTTTTTTTATTAACCAATAAACCAAGAAAAAACACCAAAAATAGAATACCAATTTTAAATAAAGAGGAAAAAATAAATTATGTATGTATGTATGGAATTTTTACATCACCTTTTAGAATCTTGCATTTTATTAACAGGGATGTTATATTTTTATTCTTATTTATATTTAACCAATTTCTTTTGAAGAATATTCTAGGATGAATAATGATTATCACTTAACACCACAGCTTATGGACAGATCCGTAATCAACGCAAAAACGATTAATAGAGAATAATTACTTTCCGATTTTCTGTTAACTGTGGTTTCTTTTTCGGTTTTGAGAACCGTTTTCGGTTTTGAGAACCGTTTTCGGTTTTAAAGACCGTTTTTGGTTTTCGGTTTTAAAAACCGATTTCGGTGTATCGGTTTTGAAAACCGTTCTCGGTTTTTCGGTTTTAAAAAGCGGTTTCGGTTTTAAAAACCGGTTTTGGTTTTTCGGTTTTAAAAACCGGTTTTTAAATATTCGGTTAACCGGTTTTAACTGAAACCGGTTTTGTATTTTTCCGGTTTTTGCCAGCCCTATACATAACCACGACACTAGAAATAAACCAAATCTGGTATTAAATTGTTGGAGATTGAAGTGTTGCTAGAATGGCCCTAAAATTTAGGTATTCCTTTTTACAATAAAGTGCCCGAAGATATAAAACAACTACCAACGATAGTTTTTAGGAATAGAGTTAAGTCTTTTCTTATCAGTAGTGCATTTTACTCAGTGGATGAATTTTTAACTTGTATAGGGTAGCGATGTTTTTATTATGTGTTATTTTTAAATTTATAAATCTTTTTTGGATTTTTGTTTTTGTTTCGATTGTGTTTGCAGTAAATATATGTGTTATTTTAAATTTAGAATTATAGGATTTTAATGAGTGAAACATATTTCATACCCTATGACTTGTATAAATACTATATGAATGTTAACATCAATGAATTATTTGATTTAAACATTTTTTTCTTTTTATCATCTTTGCAACCTATAGGTCTCTATGACGCTCGAGTAAATCCCCATTTAGCATCGCGGGCTCCCCTACCATTATTTTGGCCCAAGGAGTATGTAATAGCATTTTGTACAGACCTTTTAGAGACTAGACTAGAAGTACTTCTTATATTTTAAAAAATGGTTAATGTCTAGGATATGCATCTTTATTTTATTGATATTTTTGTTTTAGAATTTGGTCTATACATAATGGCACTTTTGAAAGGTAAACGAGGACAAACCCTAACATCTTTTGAACGATATCAAATTTTAAAGGTGTTAGAGGATTTTCAAGAAACAATGAACAAAACAAAGGCAGTTGAAGCTTGCAGCAAAGCCACTGGTCGCTCGCCAAGAATGATTTATAAACTAGCAAAACAAAAGGAACAAGGAACACTTGAACCCCCAAAAGAACCAAACGACCTCATATTAAAAGCCATATGAGAATCGTGAAATATAAAAGTGATGTTAGATCAAGTATTAGAAGAATTGTACATACTTGCTTTGTAACAAATATTCCGCCTGTGTTAAATACAATATTGGATACAATTAATGCTATAAACCAATTTCAACAATTTAAGAGAGGCACTTTATACAATCTCCTAAAAGATATAGGGTTTGAGTATGCACGGCGAGGTAGTAAAGGCATTTTCGTGGAGAAAAAAGATATTATAAACTCGCGCCATAACTATTTAAAAAAAATAAAAAAGCAAGAAGACAAAATAAAACCGTAATTTATACAGGAACATTAAGAATTGATGTGGCAAAAATTTGGAAAGATTTAGAAAATAATGAAGATAATTCAACTTTTATAATAGTTCATGCAGGTTTTGAGTATGGTTTTATTGAAGGTGCTCAATTAACATTCCTATGCAAAACACAAAAGACAGATAGAGACAAGGAACTAGATAGTGAAACATATAAAGAGTGGTTTCTTAAAAAACTGTTACCAAATTGTCCAAAGAATTCCGTAATTGTAGACGACGTTAAATGCTGTTCACAAAATATAGGAAATGTTCCCACTTTGTCTTCCTCAAAAGACGAAATTATAGAATGGCTTGAAAGGAGAGAAATTGAAGTAGATCCCACGTTGCTAGTTTTCGAATTATTGGAGCTTGTAAATAGTATAAAAAATGAATATGAAGACGAATTTAATATTGATGAAGAATGTAAGCGACATGGGCTTGAAGTATTACGGCTGCCGGAACATCATCGTGAGCTAAATCCAATGGATATGATGTGGGATTTGATTTGCAGTTTTATTAAAGAAAATAGCACTGCTTGCAAAGATAATATTTTACAGTTAATTAATGAATCCTATGAAACTATTACTGCTGAAGATTGGTCAAATTTTTTGTCTGAAGTAGAGGCAAATGAGAATTTTTTGTGGCAGGCAGACTGCTTGCAAGATAATATTGATACTTTAATTGAAAAATTAAAATCAGCATGATCTTTCCATGGACGAAAGTAAAACTAATTATTTTGGTTAAAGTTTTGTGATTTTTAAATAAAGATAAAAAAGATTATCATCATTATTATTAATATAATTAATATAACAAGTGAGACTTTATATTGTTAGTGTACTGTAGTACCTTCAATATTTCTTTGTTATCAAGAGCCAAAAAAGAAAAATCAAAAAACTTTTTATTTATATTTTATTGTTATGTTTTTGTAATAAAGACAACACAATATGTGTTTTATAGTGGCCTAAAATATAAGAGAACATGTCCTATTTGCCATTTATTCCGAAAATTTTATATTTTTTACAGGTTTAATTTGTCGTATAAAAATACATCTAATACTAAAAATCCTATTTTTATAAAAGGTATAGCCAATATACTTTAAACACTAACCCATTGAATCAGTAGCAGATTACACAGTTTTTTTATTTTGCAAAAAAAAATTTTAAAATTATTTGTGAGATATTGCCCAGGTCACTCGCGGTATCACGTTTGCCCTTTTAGAATCATTAGAAAATTTTAATGAATTATGTATGGACAGAGACCAAAAACCAAATACCAGCCAGGAAATATCCAAACTTTAGTTAGTTAGCAGAGACGTTACTTGCGCTGAACCAATGATAATTTTGACTTTTTTTGTAGTGTTCAGAACTTTTATTGTCTTCTCTTTCTTTAATTGCCTAATATTTGTAAAAAATACTCCAATGGCTTTAATAATAATAATACTGTTTAAGGTGAATTTTACATTTTATATAACACCTTTTTTCTGAAAAAAAATGAATAAAACAAATTTAAAGAAGTTTTAGAATTCAAAAATACTAAAAGGTTGTTCACCCTCCAGAGGAACCGAAGTCTTGCCGCGCCATCAGCTTCACCTCTTTTCTCCTAAAATCCATGGAGAAAATAATAGATTTGCATATTAGAGGTGTGTTTATTTAAAAAAAAAACACTACATTCTAAACAATTTGCATATGAACCTGCAAAATCTGCGATCAACGCTCAACAGAGCCTCGTTGGCGGTATTGAAAAAACATTCGCAGGGAAGGAAGTGGCTTTGTGTGCTTTCCTAGACATATAGAGGGGGCCTTTTTCTATCTTTTAAGACAGCTTACGAAGGCTTACGCCTAAGGACCAGAATACCGTTGGTGTCGGGTTATTTGATGTTTAATCCCATTTTTTCCCTGTTCCGTCAACGCTGTCCAAGCACTGAAAAATGCAGTAGATATTTGTATTTCACAGCACCTATTATAGACAACGCGGTAGTGCTGCCACGGTCGTTACTTTTAAATTACTTTGCTTGCCTTCTCGGCTGGGGAGTCCTCATCTATAAATTTGTGTTTTTCTTCTCAATTAATTATCAGTATCATCATTCAAAATTACTTTTAAAGAGAGAAGATGGCCATCCAAATCAGGTATTTAGGCATTTTTTAAAGTACCGCCATTTGGTAGTAGGTAAAGGTATTGACTTTATATTCTAGGGTTGTAAAATACTCGTCAGGAGCTTTTAAAATGATGTGCCATAAGACCCCCTTTCCATTTAATTTTTTTCCTAAGATGGCATCTTGATTGTTGCAACCATCATATTTACGTCAAAAATTGGTTTATATCTTCCCATTAGCCATACCCAAATTTTATAAAGAAAAGTTAAGGGTACAAAAGTTAACAGGGGGGATATTTACGTCCACACTGTATAGTGTTTAAAAAAAACATACTTTTTACCACTGTATATCTAAAAGATAATAAAAATCTGATTACTAATTCGGAAACTACAGAATTGACCCAACCAGCTGATATTTTTAATTATTTTGTACGATAAAAATAAAAAAGTTAGGGAGGGTATAAATTTATAAACTTGACACCCCCGGTACATATCTGTCCTTTTCCTGAATTTAAACCTTCAATAAACTATACTAGTGGAAAAAAATTAAGGATTTTGCTTAAAAATCGTCGTACTCAGTGTTAATTAGCTGTTTTTAAAGGATTGATACGACTACTTATCGCTATGTGGCGGGGTATGCGACGTGGAGCGGCACAGCGATTTGTTGCAAGTCTGGACGCAGCTTTAGCAATCGCTGATGCGCAAGAAAATTAGCAGTGTTTTGAAATGTTCAATAAATTCGTCACAAAAATCGGCTACGGTTTCTTATTGTTTTTTAATCTTTACATTAATTTGAAAAATCAAGAAAAAGGACTTTTTGTGGTTTTTGGGACATCGGGCACTAAATTGGAAATATCGAGAAAACCAACAATGTTAAGTGCGCCTTTTACCATTCAATATGCCTACAAAAACTCCACAAAGTTGATTAACCCATCGAGCCGTTTTTTTGTTTTATTCGATCGAATTTTTAAAAATAAAAAAAAATTAACTACAAAAATGTTTTTAAGTTTTTTTATGCATTTTAATTAATAAAAGTATTAAAATTTATGGGAATTTTTGTTTGTTAAAGATTATGATGATTTAAAGTCAAAATCGTGATCGTTTAATTCTTTTTAAAAAATTTGATCGAATAAAACATAAAAAACGGCTCGATGGATTGAATCGAAACATTGTGGGGTTTTGTGGGCATATTAAGTATTGTTCACTTAAATGCATCATTCTGGAAAAAGCCCCGTAAGTTAAAAAGATAGGCGCAACCATGGCGCAACAGATAAAAAGTTATCATTAGTTAAAAAGTGTGCAAGTTTAATTTGGCCCACCATGTAGGTCATATGAACGTATATTGATACAAACTTATTTTTATTCTCCATTTTAGTACCAAAAGCAATGGGATAAGAACATATATAATAAAAGTTTTAATTGAATTAGGTATTTTTGAACATGTTTCGTTTTGTGGTACAGCTGAGTCTTACGCGAGAGTTATTTTTTTTTATTGTAAGTACAAGCGCACTATGAACCAAATCAAAATAGTGTTTAAATGCAAGCTTACTAAGAGTAGTATTTATAAAAGTCAAAATAAATATGGTTCAAAAAACGCTTTTAAGTCTTTCAAACTGCTAAAAAACGTCAAAAACATACGAAAATAGCGAAACACCCTCTTTTTGAGTTTAAATATCGGACACTTGCTGTATAATTTAATACGTAAATCATATAAAAGAAAAAAATATACATCCTGAACTAAACAAAAACTCATAATAGCTATTTACGTTACTAGACCGGAAAATGGTATTTTACGGGTCGACGAATAGCTATTTACGTTACTAGACCGGAAAATGGTATTTTACGGGTCGACGAAAAACATTTACAGGGCGAGCCGTAGGCGAGTCCTGTAGTTTTGAGGAGACCCGTAAAAATTATTTCCGGTCGAGTATCGTACATAATTTTTTTTTAATTGACCGGAAAAAAACTGTAAATTTTTAGTGTTATATTTAAACGACAATAAGGCAAGGCTGCTTCAATTATTTCATCTGGATTTTCCATGTCTGACTCCATTTTGGCAAAATGATGCTTTCTTTACTTTACAATATCTTGAACTGTCAAATAGTAACAATTGAACTCTGACAATTTTTGTCATGGCTAACAGGATTTTTTGATATCAGGGACCGGAAAGTAAATGAGAGACCGGAAAGTAAACTAGGGACCGGAAAGTAAATTAGTCCTGTAAAATAGCATTTTCCGCTTAAAAAATTGAGTGGAAAATTCAATTTTCCGGTCAATTAAAAAAAACATTTACAGGGCGAGCCGTAGGCGAGTCCTGTAGTTTTGAGGAGACCAGAATTTCTGTCTGACATAAATTATCATGCAATAAATGTCAGATGTAGACCTACCATTACACTTCATACCTTTACCTTACCTACGCTACTATTCAGGTCATGCCGAAAGCTATTTGGAAAAACATGGGGATTTAAACCCAACAAGACCTATTGGTCATACATTACTGTCGTAAAACTGATAATAACCTACGCCTCCCTAGTGTGGTGGAAAAAACGGAAGAAATAACGACACAAGGCGGAAGCTAAAAAACTACAAAGGCTTGCCTGTCTAGGTAATACAGTTGTTGGGCTTGCTCCCGCTTCATTTGAGTGTAGTAATAGAGGTCCTTCTTATGTAGTGCCTCGAGAGTAATAGACACGTAAATTAAAGTCGGGAAACCTGATGTTCACCTCAGAATACTGGAAAGTATTTAAACTGAAACTCTGACCAAACCCACAGACACAATTGCAGTGATGCGTAATTTTCAACGCCCTTTTGAAGAGTGGCAATACACAGCCGCCAAACTATAAGAAAAAAATATCACAGCTGGAACGTGGCTCGCTGGTCTCGTATACAGACGGATCCAAAATGAATGAAGGAGTGGGGGCGAGAGTCTACGGACCAAGAAGTAGACTTGCAAAGCCCCTAGGAAAATCTACAATCTTTCAAGCTGAAATCTATGCTATCGATATCTGCTCAACTGAATGTGCAAAAAAAAGCCTATGGGGAGCAAATATCTACATTCTATCGGACAGCCAGGCAGCCCTAAAGGCATTAGCTTCAGCCTGCTTTCACTCAAGGCTTGCCTGAGAATGCCGACAATCACTTAATCAACTGGCTACAAACAAAAAAGTATCTTTGATGAGAGTGCCAGGACATAAAGGAGTGGAAGGCAATGAAATTGCCGACAAACTAGCCAAAGTAGGTGCACAGACCCCGTTTTACGGATTGGAACGGAGAAGAATTCAGAGAATGGGAACAGTTGCAAAAAGAGACTCATTGGAATAACGCTCCAGGACAAAGACATACGGAGATATTTACCTCTCAATCGCCTAAATACACTAAAAAGCTATTAGCTTCAAAAGAACGAACTCAGATTAGTTACTAATTTCCTGACGTGTCACCTGTCACGGCCCTCTGAGGTACCACCTCTAAAAGATGGGAAAGACCGACAACGACCCCTGCAGGTTTTGTGATCGACAGAAAAAGAAAATACCATGAAACTAGTATACTTTGTCCCACTTTTAACTAAAGTTATTTTGCTTTAAACAAAAAAAAAAACTATTTATCCAAAAATATTTGTATTACAAAATATAAGGCACTAGGTTAACAAAATATTCAGATGCCTAATGATCACTTAACAGTAGGAATCTTATTAAAACAGATCAAAATGTAAAAAGGACACATACATTTAAAATCTTTAGATCCTAATGTAAAACACTGAAATATTTAAACCAAAACTGAAATAAAAAGTACTTATTTAACTAAAAATATCTAATAACGATAATAACAGCCATTTTTGACTCTCACTACTACTAACTTCTTAAATCCTTATCTAAAAATAGTAAGCCCTTTTAAAACATAGGTTATGGATTTTTTTTAATAAAAACTATCCGCTAGAAGTAAAAAATGTCCAACTACAATAAAAATCGATAAATCTCTTTTATTGTCTTTTTCAGCAGGAATCGATAGTAATTTTGTTTATGGATATGAAAGACCAAATATTATTTGTTGGAATATAATATTTAAAAAGGCAACAGAGGCAAAAAGACACTCACTGGAATAACGCTCCAGGACAAAGACAGGCGAAGAGATTTATCTCTCAATCGCTTAAATACACTTGAATAATTTTTTTATGGGTTTACATAAATAAAACAAAGTGTGTAATCAAAAAATACTAAACAAATTAACGCTAGTAAGAAGGAACGTTTTAAATACCGACATTGTTAAAAAATTGAGTAAGAAAGCAGGCTTCATTGAGGTTTATTATATTCCTTTAAAAGGTTTTATAGTGGAACATTGTGTTTAATTCTGATTACTTCTGATAATTTCTGGTACGATTTAATTAGTTGTAAACTAACTAGGATTAACCAGAACTTGAAATGAAAAAACTTTCATAACAAGTTTCTTGGATATTTACCAGAAGAATCTAAAATAAAAGCATAACTAGAATTAACTATACCAGACTCCACGAAAATCTTTTAAAGAAACATAGTTAAACCAATGATTTCAATGAAATCATTGATTTAAACCTACCGAAAAACACTACTACTAACCCTTTAAAAATATTTCAATTATAGTTGGACAAATCAACTTCAAGCCACAACAAAATGATAAAAACTAAAACAAATTTTCTTAATCATTTTCCTAAAATTTGTAAATTGGGCCTCAAAGGCCTATTTTTACCAAATATTTTATATTTTTTTTACCTTTAAAAACCTTGGAATACCTCAAATGACTTATGATCTCGTTTTAAACATCAGCATTACGGACACAGTTACATTAGGTAGTTTGACTATTTAGTAATTAAACCTGTTTTATTGTCAAGGAACAATTATTTTTGGTAACATATAAATTACTGAACTATGAGTTTAAAAAATATGCAATTACCTAACAATAATGGGTTTAAATAAGGGTTAAAATAGATTAAATTTAAATATTATACTGAAGTAATTTTACCTTTTTTATTTTACACAGTTAACTTGTATGTTTGTAACATTTCTATTAAAAAGAAAAACCTTAAGCTGCTTTTATGCTATGAAATTGTGTTAAAAAAAAACAGGTCTAGAATATGCTGATAATGTGTTTATTATATTAATATGTTTTGTTCATTCAAATTCCCTTAAAAAGTTCATATTTGACCATCAAGACTATTTTAGGTATTATTTGTTAAACTAATGAAAAATTAAACATACTTAAAATGATAATACATTGAAACCTTTGATAAAAATAAGCCTTCACTCTTGAAGGTATGCTAATAGCCAATCATCACAAAATTGAGTGTAACTTTATTAACCAAATTAGTAAGGTTCTAGAGATTTAATTAAAATAAAAAAATGCATGGTGCACTGAATATTTCTCTAAAACCTTAAAGATGTAAACTAAGTGTTATAAACTTGAAAACCCTTAATATAACGAAACAAGAAACACGCACAACAATTGCCTTAAACAAAGATTAACAAAAATCCCAAGGCTGTCGTCGGCATGTTTTAAACACTTAAATACAAAATAAAACTGTACAAACATGTTATAACATTTAAAAACTTAGTCTTTTGTGGAGTCCTTTGTGAGTGGTCTTTTAAACAGTAAAATATGAGGCTCTGAAACAAAAACAAACATAAGTAAGAAAAATCAAAATTAAAAAAATGGAATACATGATACCATACATATTAATAACAAAGATTAATAGTCTGGATCTGTGATACTAATAAGCTAGCAGAACCACCTAAATTTTAAACCGAGTGATTCTGCTAGTTTAAGGTTAAAACCAGTAGAACCACATTAATATTTCCTAATGACAAATCGTTATTTTTTGCTCTTTTTCTTATGAACATTATATCTGCATGATAGCAATACCACATTAAATGGAAGAATAATATTTAGTTCCATATGGAAAGTCCTGTGAAAAAGTAACTAGACTAAGATTCAGCAAAGAAAAAGCCACGTGGTCATCATTTCTGTTTTACTTTTAAATTATTTTTAATTTAAATGATGCGATTAGAAAGAAATAGTTGATTGCCTTCTTTATTTGTATGACCCCTCTATATTTTATTCTTAGCTGAATTCTACTTTACACTACACTGTGCTTATTTCTCAAATTAGATTTGGAGACCAACATATGAAAATCAATATTATATAGCTAATCAATTAGATGGCATAATAGGAAATTAATTATAAAAATAAAAAACTTTAATGTTAAGTAGAATTGGTGCAGGTATAGACTTGGATTTTTATTACTATTTTTATAAGTCATTTTAATTCTTAATATAAATAGGTGTCATACTTTTTATAAAAGGGGTAATACATTCTATTTACACAAAAGAAGTTAATTCCTCTCTTTCTGTCTCTCTTAAGCTGAATTTATACAGACAAATAATACACAAATAAAATTCATGTAATAAAGGTCATGTACTCAATGTGTAAATTCTGACTGATTATTCTTATTTTATTTTTTATGATATTTGTCTGTAAAAATTTAGAATTACATTTTTCTTTTTAAATAAAGTTTAACAAGTGGCTATTTTGAATACTAAAAAATCCCATTGTATGAAAATTTAAATTATTTTCATGTCTCAAAGTTTTAAACAAAGTAATAAAAATATTTGAGTACCTCTTAAATTTAGTAATGAAAAACTTGTAAACTACTAATACTGAATTTAGACAGACAAATAAAATAAAAATAAATTAGAAGTAGGCAATTACAAATCACACACTCAACATAATAAATGACTTTAATTTATATTGGGTATTTCTGATTGGTTATGCTTGATTTACTGCTTATTTGTCTGTGTAAAACCAGTCTAATATGACAGACATTTCTATTTTAGTTCTTCACTAAGGTAAAAAAACTTTAAATAATAGTGTCAGTTTAGGTACCTGGAGTGTGATTCATGTAGTGAATCCAGCCCTTGCTTTGTTGCACTCCAATACTTCTCCATTCATCCTCACTCATCAAGTGGGTCTTCGGAACATATTTTACTAGTTCTTTGGGTAGAACAACATGTCTAAAAAAAACATAATACTTTATAGAACACTTTTTGATATTTACTTATTGGAAGTAAAAATTTTACCAACAATGTAAATATTCTGCTTGCTTTAAAAAATAATTATGATTATTCTGAATTTATCTTGCCAAAATAAAATCAATCCATAGAACACTGAATGATGTCTATAAATCATTTAAAAATAATGTCTTATTTAGTAAGAGCATTGTGGGCGGTCTCGCACCTGGGGTCCTTATAAGGGACCAAAGGTGGGGTTTTTAGAATTATTTTGTAACCAAAAATGAATTTATTTAGTTGGGCCAGGTCAGGACCATTGTCATTATAAAAGTGTGTTGTCAGGCATAGTCATGAACACATTCCGCTAAATGAATTAATCTTAAACCAGGTCTTTCAAGTTCTGAGAGTAAGAAATACTTGTTTGCAGTAGAATTTTTAGGGTAGGATTCAGACTTTGGGATATCATATATATCTTTGGTAATTTTCTAGAAACCGGCGGCAATTCCGATTTTGACGAAATTTGGTATACGGGGTTTTTGGGGCGCTGATCACGAATCTGAAAGAATTATTTGGCGGAAACGTTTCGTTCTCGAGATATCCATCAACAAAGTTGGTATTTGAACTAACCTTATTTTTACTGTATTCCCCTTCTTTTTGCACACAATTCTTGATTTAAAGCTAAAGTGGCACACAATATTTGATTTTCACCTTTTAAAATCTCGTTTTTTACGTATTTTACATTATTTTTGCATTAAATTGCATAGCTATACTTTGACTTATTTTAATCCCAGTGTGCCATGAAGCCCTATGTGTATGTATGGTTGCCGCATTATCAAAGAAAAGCAAGGCAATTTAATGCAAAAATAATGTAAAAAATGCGTTTTAAAAGGTGAAAATCAAATATTTTGTGACACTTTAGCTTTAAATCAAGAATTGTGTGCAAAAAGAAGGGGGAATATAGTGAAAATAAGCTTAGTTCAAATTTGTACTTTGATGATGAATATCTCGAGAACGAAACGTTTCCGCCAAATAATTCTTTCAGATTCGTGATCAGCGCCCCAAAAACCCTGTATACCAAATTTCGTCAAAATCGGAGTTGCCGCCGGTTTCTAGAAAATTACCATATCTTTTAATGCTTTGGGAGTGAAAACTATCCCTTAGATTATATCCCACTGGATAAAAAAGTAATCATTATAAGTCCTCTGACATGAGGATGCAAAATTTGAACTCGATAGTTAATACAAACCCAAATATTACCAGGTTTTTAACCTGTTAGCTTGTTTCTTTCATTTTTAGGTAAAAGTACATTGATGGGCTATTAAACTAAAATTATATCTTACCGAATACGTTAAGTGACAAGAAAACAAAAGGCAGAATGAAAGAGGTAGATCAACAGGTTGCAAGTTCAAACAGAAAAACCTCGAGAAAAACTTCACCAGAACAGTTCTCAACCAACTTACCGATACTCAAAAGCATCGTCGTAGTATTTATCTGAATAGTAGATATTTCGTTGTAACTCTTCCCGGTTCATTTTTGCTGCAAGATGTTAAAAAACAGTAATTTTGAATTGGACTAAAATAAAAAGAAAAGAAAATGGGCAATACAAAAATTAAGACCAACTTAGCTGTTTTATACCATACAAACAAAAATCAAATATGTCAAATTTTTAATTTCGTTGCCAACCGATTAACATAAATGTGAAATTTACCTGTTTATCTATCAACCAAATAGGTACCAAAGGGTGCGTTCCACTAAGCGCTCAAAATGCTCCTTTTAGGTAAAAGGAGCATTTTGAGCGTTGTGAGCGCTTGGTGGAACGCACCCAAAATGAGCCGAAATCGCCCCTTAAAAATAGACTTACTGTTACCAATCAAATAGTATAAAAAATTAGGCTTTTTTGTATTATTAAATTTGGCAGTTATTTACAAACCGGACGCATCGCCGATTTTAATGAAATTTGGTTAAGCCTACTGTCCCTGAGAGCGGTTTTCCGCTCGCGGATGATAATTCAGCGTTGTGAATGGCGGGAAAAGCATTTTAAATTTGCACTAACCAATCATAACGCTGAATTATCATCCGCGAGCGGAAAACCGCTCTCATGGACAGCCAGCTTTATGGTTGGTGGCATCCATAAATTTGGTATACGGGGTTTTTTGGGGCACTGATTACGAATCTGAAAGAATTTTGGTTCATAAGCTAGCGAAATGCGAATTCTGTTCTGATTGGTCGATTTCTAACGAAACATTCGAAAGTCGTTATAAACTCACCAATTAGAACACGTTTTCAAAACTAAGCTTTAAGCTTAGTTCATAAGCCTGCGAAATGCGAATCCTGTTCTGATTGATCAATTTCTAACATTCACCAATTAGAACACGTTTCGCAAATCGCTTAGTTCACAAGCTTGCAAAATGCTATATGCGAATTGCGACACGTGTTCTGATTGCTCAATTTCTAACGAAACATTCGAAAGTCGTTACAAATTGACCAATTAGAACACATTTCGCACGTTGATACACTTGACGTCATAATATATACTGGGTATAAACCGTTTGTAACCGTTTAATCTATTGGCAAGAAAAAGTACTTATGATAAATTTAAAATTTAATTTGACATGTTCACATTGACAGAAAAATACGTTAATATTTAGGACGAATATTTTAATTATAAAAAGAAAAAAGTTGTTTGATTTCAAATATTAGAAGGGTTTATAAACTTTGTTGTTCTTAAATTATACACAAAATGAATCGAGAAGAGTTACAACGTAATATCTTTTATTCTGATAAATATTACGATGAGAAATACGAATACCGGTAAATATTTTTTAAAGTAAACGTTTCTCTTATGCATTTATAATTTAACATAAACTATTCCTATATTTTCCATTTGCAAATCTAGCTTTAAAATCAACCTATATGTTTCTAGACATGTTGTTTTACCAAAGGAAATGGTTAAGTATGTACCAAAGACACATTTAATGAGTGAAGATGAATGGAGAAGTATTGGAGTTCAGCAAAGCAAAGGTTGGATACATTATATGACACATACCCCAGGTAATAGATTCAATTTTTTAAATAGCACATATATTTTGAAATTTAAAGTGTCTTTATACTAAATCCATGGATATCCATGAAGTGTGGTTATAGATACTTCGGAACTATAAAGGATCTGGATATTAAAGTTCTTTTATTTAAGTTGTTACTATTGTGTTGTCTTAGTATTAAGTTACATTTTGAGTATCTCAGTTTCTGCAGTTTTGTGATGAGTCAGAAAATAAACAGAATAATTATGGTCTATGATTTTTACTTTGAGCTACTGTATATTCTCTTTTTGTTATAATATATTTCTGTCACATGTTTTTTTAAAGTGTATTTAAAACATATTTTTACAATTACTATATAGTAACTATACAGGGTGATTCTTGACCTGCAGTTGAGAGATGCATAAACTATAGAAATTATTTCTAAGGACAAACATTGACTAATAAAGAAAAAAAAGTTGTTAAACTATTTTTTCCAGGGAAGATAATCAATTACATTAAATAAAATGAAACTTAAATTCTGAGCACACAATAATTTAAATTTAAAAAAAACAGAATTTATTATTTATGAATTTTTTGTACTTTGTAAAAACAAAACTAGTAAACAAGTTATGATGATGCTAAACTTAGGCTATTCGGCCTTCGTTGAAGATTTTGTTTCCTTGACGTTTTGCCAGCGTGAGTGGTTGGCATCCTCAGAAGGTTCCTGGTAGACTACTTGCGTACTACTGTAAGTTGTATGTAAGTTATGATGATGTTTGATATGTTAGTTGTGGTCATATGTATGTTTATTATGGTGTCTAAATTTTCCCAAATTGATTTTTTTTAGCTATTGTCCTCTGAACTTTTAGCTTATAGCCTAAAAAAATATATCAATGTAAAAATGCTCTTAATTCCTGATTTAAATAGATATTTTAAAGAGCTTTAAGAAAATACTACATTTAATATGTCTATCTCTTATGGTTTAAAAAATATGGCCATTCAAATCTTAAATTTCCATTATATCTTCAGCTATAAGCACTAAGTTTTGTGTCGAGGATAAAATAGACACTATATCACCTATTTTTTAGATTTGGATTGCCATATTTCCAAAACTATAACAGATAGACATATCAGATATGGCGTTTTCTTAAAGCTCTTTAAAATATCTATTTAATGGCTATGTATATACAAAGTGTTTTATTTAAAAATGCCGGTTTACTCTTAAATTCCCGAGAATGGCCAGAACTCCATCTTAACTCAATGTTTGATGGAAAATAACTCCCTAAAGGAGTGACTGATCTATTTTTGTCTGAGAAAAAAATTAAAGAAAAAGCCCAAAAATCCCATGTTATTTAAATGGAAAAGCAACAGGATTTCGGTACCATTTAGTAAATCAGAAATTAAGAGCATTTTTTTATTGGATTTTTTTTTAGGCTATAAACAAGTTCAGGGGGCGATCGCTAAAAAAATCGATTTAGGACATAAAGGACACTCTAGTGTTTATTTTTACTTGATAAGAACTTAAATTTATGGCTTAGAATTATCCCACATCAAGTTATTTCTTAAACAAAATACCTTGTTTTTTATTATTACTTAGTGGTTACTTGTCCACAAAATTTAAATTCTTTTTTATTTAAAATAATTAATTATACCTGTGACTAAAAATATTTTAGCAAGCTGTTTTTTATTGTTTGTCCTTGGCAAGTATTTTCCAAGTTTATGCTTAAAGGTTAACCCTGTTTATAAATTATTTAAATAAAATTGTTTTTTTTCAGAACCACACATTTTGCTGTTTAAACGACCAATAACAGAAAGACCACCTGAAAATTAACTTACTTAGTGTTTATAAATATGTGTTAGTTAATGTTGTCAAAATGAATTGTTGGGACTATATCAAGTAGCAGAGACAGTAAATCTGATCTTAAAATTTAAAATGTTTTATAACGACAGTGTGAGTACTATTTGGTCATTATGCGTTAAATCTTGGGAGTTAAATACATGAGATAAGAATTACCCATTTTGAAAAAAATTGGCTGCAAAACACTATTTTTATTAAAATGAAGGATAACACAATGTGTCCACGTGTCCCTGACTGATACAAAAATGCTTTAAAGTATATTCATTACAATTCAAATTTAAAAATAATGATTACAAATGCATAATAATTAAATACTGACACAACTGTGTTAATAGGGTTTAAAATAAATTTTGTCTGAAAAGTGTTGAAGAGTAACTTTTTATGTACATATATTAGATTTAGTTTTTACTTATTTTATAGGATTTTTACTAATTAGTATGTAAAATATTTTAATATGAAGAAAATTCAATTTAATAATATAATGGTTAAAATAAATTACTTTGAAAAAAAAAACAATTAGTTCTTTAAACAAAAGTGCCAAGCTGGGTCAAAATTCGTTTTTACGTTTTTTGACCTAAAAATAAAATATGTGTAGCGTAGAGCGGAAAATGTGAGAGCGCTGTCTTTGATCTTTATGTGAGAATAAAAGAACTGCTTTTTAAAATCAGCTGGCTGCAATAGTGCTGAGGGTCAAAGCCCTGCCGCTGGCCGCTTAAAACGAACAAATATCCGCGGATCGATTCTAATGTATATAAACTGGTTTAGAGACGCTGTTTACCACAAAGTATTGTTGTCACTACCGGCAACACAAAGAGATTTGATACTTTCCGCTCGACGTTTACGCTTGTTATCGTGGCTTAGCCCTTATACATCATTTTAAAGGGAAATCATATGTTCCTTAAAAAGTGCTGAAAACAAAATGGCCGCCATAGGGAGAACATAAGTTGATAATGGTATCTTAAAATAGTCCAGGCGAAATAATTGATTGCAAAAAAACTGCCTTCCAGCAAACTAATGGTATAGTTTTGTTAGGTGCATCATAACTATGTAAGAAAAACACTTCCGGATCAAAATATTGCGTTAGTGGTTGAAGGGGAGGTGGTTTTTAGGGATAAAAATGTTTTTGCAATTTCAGGCTAAACAATAAATCCTATTAAAAAACATGAAATGTAAAAGTTGACGACATTAAAAAACCTATAACTAACAAAAATTTTAGGGAAAAGTAGAAAAACTGTTTTTTTCGGTTTTTAATTTTTATCTTTTACAAAAATAGTTCGATTAGCTGAAATTTGAAGCAAATATACTTTACACTATTTTAATATACTCTATTTTTTTATCAGTACATATGCAGCCGTTATTATGAAAACTTACTTAAAAAAAAATGGAAATTTTTAATCGCCATATATATATATATATATATATATATATATATATATATATATACATATATACATATATATATATATATATATATATATATATATATATATATATATATATATATATATATATATATATATATATATATATATACTTAAATTTAAAAAAATGGAAAAAATGTAAAAACAAAATATCGACATTTAATTTTAATAAAATTGTAATTTTGAAGAATTATTAAATATTTTAAAAAGTTTAGAAACATTTTTAAATGTGGAAGTTGGATTACAGGTATACAGTGTGCCCGAGGATGGGTATTACAAGAGGACAAATAGAACAAAACATTTAGATTTTTAATTGGCATTTAGGAAAGCTGGTCGCATGGTCCAAAACAAAGAAATACAAAATTTTGCTCCTATTTCTAATATACAGGGCAAGTTATGACTAATAATATCAAAAATGACCTAGTGTAAACTAGTTTTAATTTTAAAAATTACATGTTATGCACTTATATACTCAACACGGTGAAGCAAATTGCCTACATATTTTCATACATTTCATACACATATACATTATTTCACTACTAAAAAGATCTTTCAAAAACCTTAAAAAACCCATATTTTATATACCTATCTCAATTAGTTTTCGAAATATGACCATGCAAATCTGAAGTATAATTTTTAATTTCCATTAAAAACGCAATAAACTTACATCCCCCTAACTTTTTTATTTTTTAACGTATAAAAAAAATAAAACACCTTTTTGTTAGGATGATTCTGTAGTATCTGTATCTTTAACAGAATTATTTTTCTCTTAAAATATACAGGGTACTACAAAAAGTATGATTTTTTTTAATGGAAGACCCTGTATATTAAATCAGCATCATGATCAGATCGTTACAAAAATACCATATATTTTATGGGTCTATGTTTAATGGTTTTGGAAATATGACCATAAATAAAATTAATTGAAATTTACACTTATTGTTTAGATTTGGATGAAAATATTTTCGAAACTAATAAAGATAGATGTATTCAATGTAGTATTTTATTTAAAGCTCTTTAAAAGATCTTTTTATTAGTAATATAAATATAAATCATACTTTTTTCTACCCTGTATATTTTCGGAGATAATTAAAATCCAATTACTGATTCAGAAACTACAGAATCATAAGCCAACAAACTGATATAATTATCTATTTTGTACGATAAAAAATAAAACAGTTAAGGGGGTGTAAATTTAGAATGTTACACCTGGTACATGATCCCAAATCTGTATTGCTATTAATTTTTTTTTGTACGACCGGGCGTAAACTACAATTTTATTTTATATATATATATATATATATATATATATATATATATATATATATATATATATATATATTAACGCGCATTTACATATTTGCCGCCCGTAGGCTATTATATTTTCGCCGCCCCTTACCAACGTCTGCCGCCCCCTAAAAACGCCGCCACAGGCTTCAGCCTACTCAGCCTTTTGGTAAATGCGCCACTGTATATATGAAATTTGTGGGAATTACTGCGCGCAATGTGTAAAACAGTAAAAAGCTGTTGCTGACGTAATCACCATCTAGACCCCCATGTCATCAAAAATAGACAAAAGCCAGAACCCCCGCCACCCTATAGTGCTTACGTAATACTTGAACGGCCCCTTATTTTAAAAAAAGTTTAACATCCTGTATCCTGGGAGCTATGTATTTTCGGACCTATATTCATATGAACTTTTTTATATTTGCTGATGTGTAATCCGCCTTAAATTTTGTCAAAAACATTCTGTAACACCCTGTATTTGTTCAGTCAAATCAAAAGGTTGATAGGCAATGCGTGGAGACGGTTTAACGTGTGTAGAACACTAATAGGTAGAGATTAGATAAAGGCCGGCATGTAACCATGAGGCATCAGTCTCATTTATCATTTACTTGCCTATAAACCTTTTTATTTGGCTGAACATGTATAATTTTTTCAGCCTTCAATGTTAAAATAAAACCAAACCAAATGTGCACATTGTGAGGTTTATTTTCTTTTCTGCAAAAATAGATTGGCTTTTAGCAGAAGTTGGTAGTATTATTTCAAATAAGTAAACTTTATAATAAAATAATACTCAATTATTAAAAATTCCAAAATTTATTTATTAAAAGGGACGTTTAAATTATATTTACAAAATTTTTGGAAACTATCGGATTGAATGGAATACATATTTTCAGTCTACTTTTGGAATACCAGATTCTCTAAAACTAACATCAGTATTAACTGTTAAAATTATGAAACTTATATCTAAACATAAATGAACATTCGAACTGCTTAGACTCTAAAATACTTTTACCAACTGGCACAGAATATTAGAGAAACACAACTTAACCTACAAATATCAATTTTGATCTTTGTTTCATAACATTAGGGACAATAAAATATTAAGTCTTACTATCTTGCCTATGACTATGTGGATATACATAAGTTACCTTTATAAAATATGTTACTATATTATAAGTGTTACCTATTAAGAAGTACCAAGTGAGAACTACATCAGAAAGCATAAAAATGTATTGTATGGCAGTCCTAAATATATTCCTATCATATATTTAATGTGCCAAAAAAAAACATACAACTAAAAACAAAAATGTCCCTAACATTTAGAAACAATGACTTAATTTCACACTGGGAACTTTATTCATCATCTTCTTCCTCTTCATTTTCACTACTTTTGCCGTTTTCTTCTTCGGCAGAGCTCTCTTCCTTTTTCTCTTCTTTCTTTGATCTGCCACGCCTGCCCTTGCCTGCAGTAGCTAGAAAAAAGTAATAATTTAATATATCATGTTGGCTAAAAATAGTTGTGACTAATTACTTAAGAAAAAGTATTCAAAAGCAGTTTTTTGGGACATTTATTTGCCTTTACAAATACATGCAATAATTTGAGAGCGCTGGTTAGGGAAAAATATGAAAATATATTCCATTACTAGTCAATTTTAAAAATGAATAGAGACTGTTTCTAGATGTAAAATTCATTTAGTTGCCATTGTAATGTTGATACTATCATACTTTATTTTAATACTAATAAAAACGAATAAGGGAAGTCTTATCTTAAAATAGGATCTTTATATAACTTTAAAAATATATGTAATACCTAAATAGTAATACATTATTTTATAAAATATACCACACAAAAAGAAAATATTATAATTACTTTTGTTTAAAGATACTGCATCATGTACCATATATTTTTATGTTAATGTTAATATAAACATTTTTCTTGAAATGACTTACGAGGTAGAATCTTCTTAAAATATTTATGGCCAAGAAAAATTTTCCTGGAATAATTTAAGCATGAGTGGTATTCAGTTAGAAAATTTTACACCAAATTGGTTTTAAACATGTCTCTTTTAAATTTTACGTTTGTGCCTTTTACACGAGCTTAAAAATATACCATAAAATAAATACTTTCAATTTTACCAACTGTAGTTGCAAATAATTTTTAGTTTATCATTGTTTATTCATTTATATTATATTAAATTTATATTACTACACTTGGTAAAAAAGTACATTTTGATTTTTTTTTTAAACTTATACCTAGCTTTCAATTACTTCTGCTACTCCAGTCCTAAGATATTATGTTACTAACTGTAGTTGTATACAAAAATGTCATTTAGGGACTTAAAAACCATGCATTCTTTCATATTATGATACTTCTAAGATACAACTGGTAGAAATTAACTTTTTCTTTATTATGAATGACAGGCATGACGTAAAAACAAATTTTAGGATTATGTAAAAAAATTCCACTCTAATTTGCTCTAGGGTATCCCAGGAAAAATTTTTTGGAAAAATACTTGGACTGTCATGGTAATGAAACCAAAATTATACATTTGATTGGTCAAATGGTTGAATTTTCAGTTAAATATAATACCCATAACTTAATAAAAACCCTTCATAGATCCTTGAAATAAAAGGGCAAATAAAATGCTGGAAATATACTTAAATTAGTGCAGTGGGAATAAAAAAGATCTTATACATCTCCGATTAAATTTTTCACAAAAAAAAAAAACTTACTGCCATTAGTTTTGGGGGCAGCTTTTTTGTGCCAGCTCCCTTTGGCCTTCCACGTCCTCTCTTTACTGGTGGTGCGTCACCGTCATCATTCTTGGCAACATCCTGAAAGTATTAAAAATATTTTTTAAATTATATACTTCTTTTAGGAAATTACTGTAACAGCTTTATCTCGATATCACTGTGTTTAAAATTATCTGCAAACACAACGATTCACTGGATTATTATCATTAGTAATAAAACTTAATAGTTTTTGTTAAATAGAGACAATAAACTACATCATAAGTATTCTTGTAATATGAAAATAACGATGGTCTTAATTACCATACCTTTTTGGCTGCTGCTTTTTCTGGATTAGCTTTGCGACCTCTTTTCGCTGGAGCTTTGGTTTGAACTTCTTCGTCAGACATGTTAAAAAGATATATAGAAAATCTGAAATTAAAAATACATTCAGTAGGATAAAATAGGTGATATACATTTTGAAATACTTCACATTAATTAGTCCCTGAAAAATGTTAATGTAACAAAACAATGGTTTAATAAAAATTAAGTATGTACTAATCTCAATAAAGCCATTTTTTAAAAATTAAAAATTACCTCGTAAAATTAAAACTATTGTTAATTGCCATTTCTTGTAATTTTTTAGCTAACCAAACGAATTAGATTGAACAGGGTTTTTATTTATATTTTAACATCCACTTTCAATGATAACTAAAAAGGATAGAAAAAACATTTTTTTTTAAATGAAATACTCTGTTATGTCACCAATAAAAATGTCTGTTAAAAAAATACCACATTTGATATATCAATCTTAAATAGTTGCAAAAATATGAACATTTGAATTATAGTGGAAATTATATCTACAAATTTTCAGATTCCATTAAAAAGGTCCTCTTCATTTTTTTCCATTGTTCATTTATTTCACTCAGAAGATAATAAGTGTAAAACTATAAAACTCTTGTTTACCTATCCGATACCACGCCGACTTAAGCTAAGAGAATTTTTAATCGGATTTGTTTTCGAGACATCCATTATCAAACTTAAAAATCAATTTACCTTATTTTCACTATATTTCCTCTTTTGGCAAACAATTCCTAATTTAAATCTAAACTGACACTAAATATTTGATATCCACCTCTTACATATTTCCATCTATTTTACCCATTTTTTTTCCATAAAATTGCAAAGCTCCCTTTCAAGTGGAATTAATGAAAATGAAGCGTTGCAATTTTATGAAAAAAGGGGTAAATAAATGGAAAATATGAATTTTTAAGATGTGGAAATCACATATTAAGTTCCAATTTATCGAAAATCTCAAAAATTGTGTGCAAAAAGTAGGGGAAATAAGGTGAATTTAGGTTAGTTTCCCATTTAAGTAAGGTAATAAATATCTGGAAAATGAAACATTGGAGACTGAAACTTTTTTACGATTTGTAATCTGCGCAAAAAAACCACTGTGTCAAAAATCATCAAAATCGGCGTGGTGTCCGATAAGTAAAACATTTCCTAAGTGAGTGTCAAAATATAAATGAAAACCCTGTACACAAACCTCAACTTTCTTTTTACATATTATTGTTGAAAACGCTCTAGCTTGCTTCATTAAAAAATTCATTAAGATAAACAAACAAGCTCAAAACTGTGTAAGGTAATCTACACAAGTGAGTTTATTTTATTTAGGTACATTATTGATTTGTTAGAAAGGGGTCACGCGTCCCCTCTGACGTCAAAAAAGACAAAGCCATCCATATAATAATGTGTCTTAAAAGATAAAGAATATAGTATAAAATTGATACCATGTTAACACAAAAAATTGTAAGGAACTTTTTGAAGTTAAATTTTTCAAAGAACGAAATAGACGACCGCACCCCAGCATTTAACTTTAGAAATACGAAATGGATACCTACCAAGAAAGTCTGTGATCAGATCAAAAGCCAACGACCTTAATTCGAAATCTTTTATAAAACAAAATTGTTAATTTAAATTATAATTTAGAATTTTAAAAAATAATAAAAAATTTTAAACTTAAAAACCTAATGAATATTGTAACTTAAAACTCAAGTATGCTAAACAAACAAAAGAAATAAACACAAGCGTACCCACGCTACCTTTGCCGCCAAAAAATCCACCAAGAACAACAGGGGTAAACAATATAAAATTCTGTATAAAATTAATCTGTTCTTTGTGTTACACGCCCAAAATAATGGTATACCTACTAAATAATCTAAAGATCGATACAAGGGAAAATGTAAAACCGGCTTGATGTCTGCAGTCTGCACTAATCAAGGACGGCCATTTTGCAGTTTTTTTGCCAGAAATTTTAAAGTAACTTTTCTTTGAATTTCTGAATTAAACAGTTCAAATTAAAATTATGGTAATAATGAAAGACCTGTAAATTAATCATATAAAAACAACATATTTACCAAAATCTGGAAAATGCCAAGAACTGATAAACAGCCGACAACACAACAAGCAACTGACTAATCACAAATCACAAGACAAACGAAGAATGGAGGGAATGGAGCTTTAGCCGGAGGTCGGAGTTCTTCGGTAGTTGGGCTTTCTATATCCCCACTCCTTCTTATGTCAAAAAACGGCGGGAAACCAATAAAGGCCGCTTTACACAGGATATTTATTGTTTAGTCTGATATTGCACATACTTAGCACATACCGAACACAAACTAATTTAGGAAACTATATTTAATTATTGCTAAATTCAGTAATTGTCTAGAAACTTGCGGCAACTCCAATTTTGACGAAATTTGGTATACGGGGGTTTTTGGGGCGCTGATCACGAATCTGAAAGAATTTTTATTTCGGGGACGTTTCTAGCTCGAGATATTCGTCATCAACGTTGAAATTTAAAAAAACTTTTTTTTATCTTTGGACAACCACGAAGGGTAAAAGCCTAAATACTAACGTACCGTGGGTGTCTTAAGCGAGGTAAGAGGGAGTTTGTTGACACGGCGGGACTTAAATACTTGAAGATTTGGGGGAAGGAAAGACCTCCGCGGGCAGCAGGTTTCACAATTTAGAAACTCTAGGGATAAAAGAACGAACATAGTGGAAAGTTCGGGGCCTGTCCAGTTGGACCGTATAGGGATGCATACGCACCAAACCACGAGTTTCTCTGTTGGGAACCGTGAGTGGAGGAACTATACTGGACAATTCTTCAGAGCAAAAGCCATGGAAGTATCTATAAAAAAGCGATAAATCCCCACAGCCCGACGATGGGCAAGAGAGGAAGCCTTTCTGTAAGTGAAGGATCATTAATAAGACGAATAGCTCTTATTTGAATACAATCAGGAATGCTTAGGGTTGTGGGGAACGCCATGCCCCAGATATGAGAACAATATTCCAAGGGAGGTCGGATTTGGGACAGATATAAAGTGTATAAATTAGTAGGGGAACAATACTTTTTGGCTCGAAGAGAAATCCAAACTTTTTGAAGCTGCCGTGGCTATAGATACAATGTGTTTGTGCCAGTTAAGGTTACTTTCAAATGTGACGCCCACAATATTGAAGGTGTCTTTGCTCTGTAAAACTTGGCCGCTCATAAGTAGAGGATGAGTATTTGATAACTCTTTTTGCGACAAGGAACATGATTGTGTTTTGGATGCATTAAAATGGACGAGATTTTTGGCGCCCCAATCCAATATTAAATTAAGATCCTGCGAAAGAGATATCTGCATCGCTCTGCGTTTGTTTTCCAAATCAGGTTTAGTGATGGGCTTAGGAACCTGAAAACTGGAGTGAAGGGTACTATCGTCGGCGAAACTATGAATGGAATTAGTTGTTGACGAGAGAAGGTCGTTGATGTGAAAAAGAAACAATGTTGGTGCCAGAACTGAGCCCTGAGGCACTCCAGCATTTACTTGGTGAAAGCTTGAAGAATGGCCGTCCACAATAACTGATATACGTCGATCAGATAGATAACTAGAGAGCCAAGTACAGAGTTTAGTTGAAAGACCATAGGAGGGAAGTTTATTAAGAAGTGCGGCATGCCAGACCTGGTCAAAAGCTTTGGATATATCAAGAGCAACGATCTGGGACTCACCTAGAAACTCAAGAGACATATTCCAGCAGTGTAATACGAAAGAAAGAAGATCTGCTGTAGATCTTTTGTGGCGAAATCCATACTGTCTGTCATGCAAAATTTTGTGTTTTTCTAAATACTTAAGAATTTGTGAATTAATTAATTTTTCCATTACTTTACAAAGAACTGAGAGAATTGAAATTGGTCTATAGTTAGATGGAAGAGATTTAGATCCTTTCTTGGGAATAGGTTGAACACGTGCAGCTTTCCAGCTGGCCGGAAAGATACCTGTGTCGTAAGAAATTCGAAAGAGCTGAGTTAAGATTGGTGCAAGTTCTGGAGCACATTTTTTAAAACGACTGCTGATATGCCGTCCAGCCCAGACGATTTCTGGGTGTTAAGGGAAGAAAGGATACGCTTAGTGTGTTTTACGTTAAAAATAATATCGGGCATTTTATGAGGAACTGGGGTAACCGCTGGAATTGGATGGTTTACGGGAGGGTCAAGGGTTGAATTGGCAGGAAATTGTTTAGCAATTAGTTCTGCCTTTCCTTTAGCAGTAGAAATAATTTCATCTTTCAAAGTATTAGTGGTGGAAAAGAACTGGTACAAAAATTCCTACTTATGTTTTTCGCAAAGAACCAAAAATATTTGCTGCCATTTGAGCAAGAAAGAACTTTGTTTTTAATACGATTGTCGAAGGAGTCTTTGGCTTCAGAAATTGTTTGATTGTAGTGGTTTCTTGCTTCAATGCTGGCCCGTCGGTTTTCGGGACTAGGATCCTGTAGAAACTTCTTGTGAGCCTGAACTTTTAAAATTCTGGCTTTATCACAAGATTTGGAAAACCAGGGTTTGTTATTGGATTGTTTGGAGTTCTTAATGGTGTGGAATATAGGTTTCAATGCCCAATTGAATTGATTCAGTTAGTTGATTTTAGATTTTAGAAGGATTACGAGAAGAAAAGCAGATGGAATTCCAGAGGTAAGTGGCAAAGAAGTCCCTTAGGCCATCCCAGTCGGCTGAGTTGTAGTGCCATACGGTGCGTGGTGGCATGCATTCATTTACCTCGGGATGTGCAGGGTAAGATATAGGGGAGCCGTGACAGATGTTTGATAGAGTTCGGGGTTGGTGGTAATAAAGAGATCTAGGGGATTTGAACTATGATTTGGGACTCTAGGAAAGTAGGTATGGGTTCCATAATAAGGTTGGTAAAAGAGTTACTGACTGCGAAGATTTCGGCTCTCTGCCTTGGGGGTCAGTTTTTGAAGAGCCCAGCCAATCCTTATTATGGACATTGAAGTCACCAAGCACGATTACTTCAGCCGATGGAAACTGAGAAATTATGCTATCGATCTTTGTTGAAAGAAAGTCAAAGAATTCGACATAGGAATTATTAGATGGGGACCGGTACAAACAGCAGATAAATTTAGTTGAAGACCTAAGTTTGAGCCAAAGGATATCGGGTATACCCGATTCAAGATTGGAAACTCGAGCACAAGCCAGATCGTTGCGGACGTAAGCACATACGCCACCATGTGGGTGATAAGACGAAATAAGTTCGTAGCCTGGGAAGAGAAGGTGGCTGGTTGAAGTTTTAGAACTTATTTGTGTTTTCGTTAGAACCATTATTTGGGGCTTAGGTGACTGAAGATGATGGTGAACGGAGTTTATATTGGTGTTAAGCCCACATATATTTGCAAAAGAAATTAAACTTCTCGATGATGGCCTCCCGGATGCACCCTTGCCCGGAGATCCGAATGGAGGGGTATTTTACCTCCGGAACATTTTACTTCCGGGTGTGCCGCCATCATTTGTACATAGTTTGGTGGGTTAGAAGGAAAAAAAAGAAAAGAAAAAGAAGGAAGAAGGAAAACTGACTCACACACCCAGAACCCGAAACGTCCGTTAAGACTTCACGGGTCCTTTAAAGGGTGACTGGGGTACGTGGTACCTCCTCAGGCTAGGAAAGCTCCTCGTTTTATACTGGGTATTTACATATACATATGCCCCTACCCTTGAGCGTTGGATATCAACGCTCAATAAGTAGGCCTTATCCTGAAAAAAAAACTTATTTTTCCGTGAACCATTTTGGTTTCCTATACTTATAATTATTATTCGAACTTAAATTACTTTTTAAATAAATTAAAGCTATTGGCAATTCAAATTAAGGAGCCGTAGTGTTGCAATTCGGTCAGTCAGCTGATAAAGATTGGTACCTAGATCAAAAGTGTCGAAAATATTTACCATATTTACAGAAATAGGTATACGAATTTGGATTATGTTTTGGCTAGAAGCAAAAGCACTTTTAAAAACAAAGCATTAAATTTCAGACAAAATTTAAGGCATCATAATTTAAAAACCTAAATAAAACAAACGTAAGTTCTTGAATTTTTACACTTCTACACTTTAACTGCAGGCATAACAAGATACCAGCTAACGTTCCGCGTAATTTCATATAAAGTGACAAAACGTAAGTTTTTAAATATTTACACTTAAACTGCAGGCATAACAAATCGGACTTTGCACCTTGCTTCATGGCAGAATTTTTACGGAATCCATTATGATGACCACCAAACCACTTAGCACAAATTATAGACTAATTCTTCTTGTATTTTTTATTGCATTTATTCGATATTGTGAACACCTAGTATAAAAAAGTATACATTTTGCGAATTTTAAAAATATACATTTTTGGGAAATTTAAATTTTTATTGGGTTACTTAACATTGGGAAATTTGCTACATAAAAATATACGTGAGGTGTCAAGATTTAAAAAGTATAAATCAAACAGTTTTCTAGGTTACTCTTATAATAATAAAATAAAAACATTAAACAAGCTGGGTCGCCTAGAAACGCAAAACAAACACGGGAAAATTTGATATTTAAAGAAGAGAGAAAGAAATTAAAAGGGGATTTTATCAGATAAGAAGTAGTTAGTGAAGTTAAGTATAAAGTTAAAGTTTTAGTTACGCCCCGTACGGGCTACTCCTAGCGGCGTTATGCCCGTACTAAATTTAGTTAATTAAATAAGTTAAGTTGGTTTTTAAAAAATGTAAAGTTAGTTTTTATGGTCCACCGGTCTCATGGTCCAAGAAGATAGTTCCATATGGTACATTTGCCCCAGTGACGTAAAGTGGCCCTATATGTAATTCCAAAAATATACGTCACAATATAGTATAAAAATTATTTAAAAAACACTATATTAACATCTACAAAAGCAAGAAAAACTTGACTATGAATTGTCATGGACTCTTTATAAGCGTTCAAAATTATGCCAGTGCAACATTGCAAGCTTAGTTTTTAGCCAATACTTGCCAATACATATTTCCGCTGCGTCAACAGGTCATCAACTTAGCATTGGCCTATACAGTGTTTTAGTTGTGTTGGGTCATCAATTTTGAGTATACATAGTGTATTCTGTGTTAACTTTATGGATGCCCTGTGTACAGGGTATTCCATTTAAGAGGAAAAATGCCATATATTTTTACTTTTCCCATATTTTTAAAGAAATTCAAGATAGCCAATCGATGTATTTAAGCTCGGAGAAGTTGAAAATCGTATTAAAAAAATAGTTGCATGAAAAACAAAAGACTTACGCCATAAATGTAGAATTTTTAAAAAGGAACACCATATTTATTATTATATTTTTAAATTATATGGTCAATTCTAAGTCTGTGTTTATCTTTTACTGTTTTTGAGTTATTGACGCTTAAAAGGTCAAATTTTTTGCCTATTTAAATAAAAATCTCAACATGAAATACAGGTAATGCAGGTGATTACCTGATACTTCAAAGTCATTGCTTTTCTTTTTTTTTATTTCGAAATTATCAATGTATCTCCTTTTTGCTTCACTGGTTTCCACACTTCTAATATACTATCTGTAGTTTTTCATCTAACGAATAATTATTTTAAATAAGTCGTATTTAAATCTACCAATAGGTTAAAATTTTAATAACTTTGAAGTATTAGGTAACCACAGATATTACCTTTATTGTGTATTGATATATTTAATTAAATAATATTAGCCGAAAATTTGACTCTTTAAGCGTCGATAACCCAAAAACAGTAGACAGACATGTAGGTACCTTTAATAAAAATTACTTAGAATTGACCATAGAATTCAAAAATATAATAATAATTATGGTGTTCCATTTAAAAAATGCAACACTGATGGCGTATTTCTTATGTTTTTTATGCAGATGATTTTTTAATATGAATTTCAAATCCCTCGAGCTAAAAAATACATCGATTGGCTATCTTGAATTTATTAAAAAACATATGGGGAAAGTAAAGAAATATGCAATTTTTCCTCTTAAATGGAATACCCTGTACGTGTTTACTGCTTGGTTTCTTTCTTTCATCTCTTAAGCTATATTTTTATTAAGTTTCTGCTTGGGGTTAAGTTTAGATGTGGTATGCTGAATGACCAATTGTGATTTAGGCGTTCCTGAATGTTGCTAAACCTGGGTGGTTGTGGCAGTGGCGGCGTAGCGTGAGTTGGTACCTGGGGCGGTTTTCTGTGGCGTACCCCTAAAATAAAGCAACAAATACTAAACGTGCTTACGAAAATTCATTTTGCTAAAACATTCAATTACATTATCAAAATTTACTTTTTAATAGATAATATAGAAAGATTGGTTAGTCGGTATTGACTCATTGTGGACCTTATAAGTAGGATTTTATCAACTTTAACTTTGACAGGCTTTGTTCACATGACGCCACCGAAACATAAATAGTTAAAAGAAATCTTAGACACAGCGTTAGATTCAGAACAGTCGTAATATCTCCAAAATTATGTCCTCTACAGAAAATTCATTGTAGACTTTTGTCAGATTAGGAATTATTCCACGAAGATCTTCTGCTGGCCACAATACCAACGTTTTAGGCCGAACAACACTAAATGGTACGAGAATATCAACCATCGGTCTCGGATGGTCTAGTTCTTTATAAAATCTATCAAGACATTCTGACATAGCTCGTTCCAGCTCCAACGCATCTCTGGCCATGTCTTCTAGCATACGTTTTTGAAATCGGTTCCTTCCTTTCCTTTCTTCAAATGTCTAAATCCTTAATTTTTTTTTTTGTTGCGTAGGAAATAGCTTTTTCCACTATTTAAATACGTTGGCTTTAAAGAAATTTTTTTAAGGCTTCGATTTTTATTACTCAGATCCCCAGCTTAAAGTGGTTAACTAGGTAGTTATCGATGTATTTTCAAAGTGATCTTTCTATAATGATTCTCTGGCGCTGCGTGAATGAGTTATCATTGTCACTCCTTGGTGCTTAGCACCCGGGGCGGACCGCATCTACCGCCCCCTTTTCATGGCCACTGGACTGTAGTGCTGAAACGGGGTTTAGTACAAATGATCTAAGCGTGGTTCATTCTGCTGGTATCACGTGATTTATTCTTAGACCTTTGCCTTTGTCCTTGCATGTGTTTTAGGTATCAAAATTTCTTTATTTACTTGTAAGCTGCACTAACAAGGAATGATTAGTTTGGCTGCCCCGGGAGCTATTATGATGTTCCTGGGTATAGGTGTGGTGGATGTTCTGCTCTTTATAACCAAGTCTTTTGGGGGTGAGTGACTACGAATTTGTCGTTATTGAATTTTGTAATCACCAGGAGTTTTGACTAATGACATCGCATTGGACAGTGAGCCGTTAAATCTTTCACTGTTGTGTAGGGTTGCCATCACCTCTCCCGGTTTCAGCAGTCAGTCTTCCGGCTCCGGGTCAAACAGTAATTTCTTCCGTTTACTGGAGGATACATGAAAACAGTGTAATATAGTACAATATTTCGAATGTGGGGAACTTTTTTTTGTCTTTAACTTTTCAATTGTAGAAAATATGTTCTTGATCTTCAAAATTTAAAAATTTGCACGGTGCGCCACTCTTTCCGGTCATTAACTATAAAAACGTGGCAACCCTACTGTTGTGCCATGGAAAGGGTCACTGGAATGAAACCCTCGTAAAAAATCGTGTCTGGAAGTGGCTTCCAACTGGCTGCGGTGGAGACTTCGACTTATTGTGTACTAATGAGGTAGACCCACTGGATTAAGATCCTGCAAACAAAAGAAGTTATTGGTAAGAACCTCTTTTTTATTAATTTAATTAAATTTTATTGTTCAGCGTGTATGCTAATTTATTTTTCATTATTTGACTATTTTTTATAATAATATTTTTTTATTTATCACTTCTATACAATCATCTACTTCTTTGTCCTCCTCTTCTTCCTTGGAATTTTCATTATCGGATTTCCTACCTACCTTCTGTTTTCTCTTAAGTGTGGACGTAGTTAGCTTCTGTTCCTACCTCCCCTGGGATTTCTTGACAAATTGGCGACGCCGATGTTCAAGGATCGTTGTACGGGAGCATGCGGCTTACAAGTACAATGTCCACATTTTTCTTTTTTTTCTCCAATATTTTCTACTTCGTAATTTACTTTCTTCATAAATTTAGTATGCAATGGTATGGTTTGGACCAAAACATTGCATCAGTAATTTTTTGCTGCGCCAAACTTTTCTGGTGGGCATTCTGGCAACCTTTACTCTGTCCCCGGGCTGGAATTACAAATCACCATGCCAGACATTAAATTCTGTTTTGACTCTTTCTTGTCTTTTCTTTATATTTTTTGCTGTATTGTCCTTATTGCTAGTGCTTTCTCCCTGATCTGAAGAATGTGTGACATTCTCTCTGGATCCACAAGTGATGTTTCTGCTGGAAGGGTTGGTTTCCTTGCAAAGATTGACATAAATGGACTAAACTTGGTAGTATCTTGTACTGCTGTCGGTTGTGTGTTGCAGTACATTGATAGCATGTTCGCTATTGTTTTATCTAGCCTCTCTGAGATGATGGATAATGTAAACTGGCTTTTGATGGTCCCATAAGTCTTGATAATTTAGTCACTAATTCTGAAAAGTGTTTTCTTTGTCACTAGGTACGGTCCTGGGTATTCATGTATTATGAACAGTTTTTTCAAAAAATACTTGGCCACTGGTCCTGCTTTGCCATTTGGTAATGCTGCAGTGATGGCATATCTTGTTGCATGTTTTGTCGCTACTATGATCATAGTTTTTTCTTGATTGTTTTTCTTAAAAGGTCCTAACAAGTCTATAGCAATTTTATCAAATACAGATTTTTTTTGAATTGGTTGCAGCAGCCCTGGCGTCTTCCTATTAACGTATTTTTCTATATCTTTAATCATCCCTGTCCAAAAAAATCTGGCTTTGATTTTTTCAATGATTTTGCTCAATCCTAAATGACCACTGGCTGGTGCCGCGTTTAATTTGCATAATATTTCTTTTCGCATTGTTTTTTGTACCACCAAAACTTTTTCTAGGTTCCTATTAGTTGTGTTCATCTTATACAGTGGATTATCTGATACACTGAAAGAACAGTTAACTAAACTACCTGTTAAATGCTTCGGTTTCGGTAATAACCATTCTTTTATTTTTAGGTAACATAGCTATTTTTTTAATAATGATATTAGATTGATCTTTCGGGAACTATTAAGTTTGTCTTTCTAAAATAAAGGTATTACTGTTAATAAATTTCTGCATAACACTAACTACTTGGTCAAGTTAAAATCCATTTACGGGTTAAGAAAATCTTACCAGATTTACTATTATGTTGCGGTTTAATTGTAGTAATTAAGTTTATTATTTGTGTTTATCAAATTCATTAAATAAAGTTTCCTTTAATAAAGGCAGAAAAAGACCTTCCTAGTTTGTTTTTCCCATTCCCATATTTATTTTAGTGATTTTGCAAACACCTCATTGTATTCTAAAGGATAGATGCTGTAGGGCCTTCTTTATTTCTTATCTTCTTTAGTTTATGTCCTCTAATGTCACTTTTTTGTTTTTTTTTTTGTTATTTCTGGAAAAACAGAAGTAAATAATTGTTATCTTTGTTATCGTTTTTTTCTTGATCAGGTTTTTGGAGATATTTTAAGGTTGTGCCCTTGTCTAGGAGTACTTGTTTAGAGACTTTGTTTTAACTTTTTAAAATAATCTTTCCCCATCTGTAAAGACGAGGGCGTAGCCAGGATTTTGTATAGGGGGAGCCGGCAAAGGAAAACTAATATTTTCGGCTTCTCTTTAAATTTTGTTTAAAATCTATTTTCAAGAGTGGCAATAAATTCTGTTATATTCCTGCAGGGCAAATCTAAACCAGAATAAATTTTAGTAAATAAATTTAATTGGCAAAATTTAGTTTCTGTGTGTCTAATGTGTTCGAGCTATTAAATTGCATACATATTTGACATGCATGTTGTATCAAACCAACGCATTACCTTCTA
>JACEGR010007963.1:0-42528 GCA_014170235.1 Listronotus bonariensis
AAAAAACTAAAAACACGCTTTTATAATGCAACCGAACTAAAAATTAGAAAATAATTTTTCATTAAAAATATTGTCATTTCATAGTAAAAAGCGTGGGGTGCATTTTACTATTTTTTCATAACTTTTCCATCATAGATATTTGCAAATATAATAATTATAACATTTAATATATTTATCACCCCACGCTTTTTACTATGAAATGACAATATTTTTTTTAATGAAAAATTATTTTCTAATTTTTAGTTCGGTTGCATATAAAAGCGTGTTTTTTTAGTTTTTTTAAACTATTAATTATTTTTCATTTTTTAGTTTCTGCTACTCTGGTGCAACTAACCCTATATTTTTATTGTTCATAAAAATTGAACACCAATGGTGCAACTAACCAAATTGTGTAAAAACTAAAAAATTTCTTCTTCATTTAATAGCAAAGTTTGAAATGTTGCCAACAGATGGCATCCTAGGTGTTGTTTTTATAATATAATGGAATTTTTTTTCCTGGCGATTCAAAAAGAGATAACGGATACTGTTTTTAAATTATTGCATCTTCATCGGTCCTTGACACGTGTGCAAAGTTTCAAAGAAATCGAATAGCTGGAAGTTGGTTAAAATTAGGCTCAAAGATTCCGTTACATAGATAGACAGATGGATAGATTGTTACAACCCAAGTTAATAAAAGCGTGTTAAAAAAAATTATAAACGATATTTAATAAATTGGTTTCTAATGTCTATGACTTTTACAAGCTGTTAAAGGAGATAAGAGATAAAAATATAATAATAATAAACTAAAAGAGAAATATTAATGATTAAAGAAAATAAACAGGCCTAAAAATAAAATAATAACAAAAACTGACTAAAACGCTTAAAAATGGGTGGTGTATTTCGGCGAGTATATTTTTTTAAGTGCCCCACTTAATATACTCGCTCCACCCAAAAACCTGCTGCTAGTTGCGCTACTGCCTATATCATTATTTGGCGATTCACGATAAATCTAAATTAACACAAACTCCTAGAGAACTTGTTACAGTGATTTATAATTTAACAAGAGCCCAAATAACCTAAATTCTATACGCGGATGAAGTAAATGCATTAACATACTTTTATGGGCAACAAAGATAATGGCTAGACCGAGAATATGGAGTGAGGATCTAAAAGGCTAGACGTTCTGATAAATCCGCACAAATTGGATGAATAATATTATAAATGGGTGGAAATGGAGATATGAATTAAAATTTAGTGCCATACAAATAAATTAAATTTATGTATATTTTAAGCCATATTAGGGTAATAGTTCGATATAGCGGTTTTCGCTATTATAAGAGATTTTTGAAAAATTCTTTTTCAGGGCGTTTCTATAGGTCGATTATGACACAAATCTGTGTGCGCGTTTTCCAAAATCCATTTCTATAATTTATTATTAATAAAAATATATTTACGGGACGGTGGAGTGAACAGGGGTGCTGGGTGGGGACGAAACAGTAGAAATCCTACATTAAACGCCCAAAAACAGTATTTCACAGTACACACCGCACTTTCTGTTTACAAAAATGTCCAAAAATTGTTTAAAAAAATTAAAAATAAATAATAGTACAACAATCCCGCCATGGCTGTCACTGCATAAAAAAGAAGAGTTTGCAATAGAATTGTAAATGTCTTGCGATGTTGCCAAATAAAGTGAGAAAGTGTCAATAGCTTAAAAAAAGGAAGATACAGGACAAAATTCTTATGAAAAACTAAGTTATTCCTTCTTCCTATTATAATTTGTAGAGAAAAAGGAAAATACCTAAACATAAAGAAAGAGGCATTTCTACAAAAAATACCATTGTTTCTCATGGAAATGGTGGATAATCCCCGAAATAGGCTTGGTGTCTTCATAAGAAGTTTGGCAACGCTGCTTCTATCAAGACCGTCATTTTCATAATAACGAACTTCATGTTATCAGCTGACCAAAATAAATGCGCCTATTTTCCTTCTTTAATTAATGGCGGACGAGATATCTCATTTATGTGGGATGGTTTTTCGAAAAATTCGTCGGGAAAAACAAGAATTTCGGGTAGATTCTTGGCTGTCGTACTGACGGTAGCGTTTACGTTGGCACTCAGTTGTGACCTTGACATTTAGAGCTGTCACCTTGACATTTAGAGCTGACACCTTGACATTTAGACCTGTCACTGATATGTCAAATAGTGCAGACCTTGGTCATATATTATTATTTCCAGTTTCATCAAAATTTAGAGAGCTGGCTCATATCAATTTTCTTTTACTTCGTTCTTTTTGTAATACAGGGCGTTAACAAAAATCCGTCGCAATAAAAAAATTAAAAAATGTCCACAATTGTTTCGAATAAAATCATAATTTTAAATGGCAAAATAGTAAATAATGGTTTTTCGGTTCAAAACGTCGCATAAAAGTGCTCGCTCTGTCAATTTTAAGGAAAATCGGCCAAGGGATTTTTGAGCTATGAATAAAAACTATTTTTTTTTTAAACTTTAACACCTTATATCTCAAGAACGAAGCTTTAAAACATACATGTTTATAAAGACTTTTTTATTTTTTCATGTTCTATCGTCTATTAAATTTTCCCGATTAAAATCTGAAACACCCTGTATAATGAAAGAGTCAGTTTTGTTTGATTACCCTGTACGAAAAAAATCATTAAGTAGTAATTAATTTAAAATTTCCAGATCACATCAAAAATCCACAAAAGACACATTTTAGGACAATGGATCTGCCTGGTAGCGTATCTGTGGCCAAAAGGCACTAATCGAAAAAGTAAAAACCGTCCAGAGGTATTGACCGAAGCTGCATATTGACCAAATTTCAAACCAAACAACAACGTACAGCCCAATTGTCATAGCTTAAAACGAACAATAGCCATATTTTGTGCAATTTTATCTTTACTTTTTGTTTGACCCTGTATTTTATAGAAATGGCCATTTACCAATAAAGTGGTTAGGTAATAAAAAGAACTAGAAAATAAGCTTTCAGAATGTGAAAACCTGGTCGAAATCGGTAAAGCCGTTTTTAAGTTACAGCGTTTTAAAGATATTGGTAGCAAAGTTTTGACACATTTTTTGTTTAGTAGTGTCTCTGGGGCTAAAGGGCTGTAATCAAAAAACTGGCAAAAACGTCTGGAGATATTGATGTTACTTTACTAATGACCTATAATTAAATGCGAAAAAAATATATTACCGGAATCACACACCTCTAAACTTTTTGTAATTTTGCATCTGTTCATTGACCACCCTGTATACCATGAACATTTGATTATTTTTCAAAAATCATTTTGCGCCATGTCATCTAGACGAAATGGGCATTAACATACCGAAATCCGCAGCTTAAAATATTTTTTATTTCCAAAGTTACTACAAGTTAAATATGGTGCTAAAAATTGCTTGTCCCGATTTTTTTGGCGAGCACTTAATAAAGTGTGGTATATGGATAAATTTAGAGTTTAAATATGTGTTTAAGTTTAAAACGAAATATTTCGCACATTAAAAAAAAGATGATGATGGTAGCTCAAAGATGAAAGGTCGGCTTAAATTTATTGACATCATTTTTTAAAACAGAAAAAGCAGCAATGGTAATGAGTGGTTTGTTTTAAAATAAGACTACACACACACAAACTAAAAACACGCTTTTATATGCAACCGAACTACAAATTAGAAAATTACAAAGAGTTTGTCACTTCAGAATAAAAGCGTGGGGTGCTATATTGCTTTGTATTTCAAAAAAAAAAAATATTATAACATTTAATATATTAAGCACCCCACGCTTTTATTCTGAAGTGACAAACTCTTTGTAATGAAAAATTATTTTCTAATTTTTAGTTCGGTTGCATATAAAAAGTGTGTTTTTTAGTTTTTTAAACTATTATTTATTTTCTATTTTTTAGTTCGATATAACAATTAGTTTTCTGCGGTCATGTGATATTGAAATGTTTCACGAACTATTTCGTAATCTAATCATTTCATTTAAAGCTTCACTGTTGCATGGGGTTTCAGAACGCAACTACTCGGAACAAGTTTCTGTCAGCCTTATGCTGAGAGTACGTCCGAAACTGCATGCATGCGCAGATCGCGCACTAGCTCTTTCTCTGTCACTCTCCTACAGAAAATCTATAAAGGAATTTATTTATCCTGGCGATCCTAATCAGGATAACGGGATACTGTTTGCAGATTATTGCATTGTCATGGGTCCTTGATACGTGTGCAAAGTTTCAAAGAAATCGAATAGCTGGAAGTTGGTAAAATTAGGCTCAAAGATTCCGTTACATAGATAGATAGATAGATAGATAGATACAACCCAAGCTAATATAAAAGCGTGTTAAAAAAATAAAACTGTTTCTCGCAAAATTTCGTTCTTTTTCGAGATAATTCCGGATAGCTTCAAATTTTTAAATTTTTAAAACGAAATATTGTTAAGCATCAGAATGCGCCCCAGTTTAACCAACCCAGTATCTTTTACCGTTTCCAAGATGCTAATGGCGCTTCATGAATTTGTAACACTCTGTATACACTCGAAAATACAACCTCCTTCTTTTTAACACGCTTTTATTAACTTGGGTTGTAACTATCCATCTATCTATCTATGTAACGGAATCTTTGAGCCTAATTTTAACCAACTTCCAGCTATTCGATTTCTTTGTTTTAAAGTCGGTTAAACATACTCAAACATTTTTCGTTGTAGCCAGGGTTTCTATCGTTTTCAACGTCATACATTTTTAACACGCTTTTAACACGCTTTTTATTAACTTGGCTTGTAACTATCTATCCATCTATCTATCCATCTATCTATCCATCTATCTATCCATCTATCTATCCATCTATCTATCCATCTATCTATCCATCTATCTATCCATCTATCTATCCATGAATGTAACGGAATCTTTGAGCCTAATTTTAACCAACTTCCAGCTATTCGATTTCTTTGAAACTTTGCACACGTATTAAGGACCCATGACAATGCAATAATCTGCAAACAGTATCCCGTTATCCTGGTTTGGATCGCCAGGAAAAAAAAATCCATTATATCATAACAACCACTGCTTGATACCACCAAGTGTCATCTGTCACCTGTACGTCCCAGTGGTACCAACCACCGGCCATTTCAAGAGTTCGATCTGAATCGATTTTACTCAAATTTTATATTAGGTTATTTTCAGAAAGTCTATCTGAAAAACTTTGCTACTCTTGACAAAATGGCAAAAAAATTTTAGTGGGTTGCCATCTGTTGGCAACATTCCAAACTTTTATACATACATAAATGCATATCGAACTAAAAATGAGAAAAATAAATAATAGTTTAAAAAACTAAAAAACACGCTTTTATATGCAACCGAACTAAAAATTAGAAAATAATTTTTCATTAAAAAATATTGTCACTTCCATAGTAAAAAGCGTGGGGTGCATTTTACTATTTTTTAATAACTTCTTCCATCATAGATATTGGCAAATATAATAATTATAACATTTAATATATTAAGCACCCCACGCTTTTTACTATGAAGTGACAATATTTTTTTAATGAAAAATTATTTTCTAATTTTTAGTTCGGTTGCATATAAAAGCGTATTTTTTTAGTTTTTTAAAACTATTATTTATTTCTACTACTTTCATTAAAAAAGTATTTTCCTCCCCCGTATTAAGGAGGAAAAGTGGCACTTTCCACCCTCGTAAAGTAAATAAATATTTTTTCCTACGACCACATGTGAAAACAGTAAATAGCACACTGTTTTCATGCATAGAAAATGCCTTATATCACACTAGTGTTGCAAAGTACAATTTAAAGCTGTTATCGCTGTCATTGTTATTTAAAATGAATTTGGAGTTATCAGGCTGTTAATGGGATTTACATTGAAAAAGCCAGGCAATATTTTTTTAATGAGGACCTTTTTTAATTCTTAAATAATAAAAAGCGACTAGGTAGGTGATTTTTGATATAAAAATATTGTTTTTCCTACGATCACATGTGAAAATAGTAAATAGCACACTGTTTTCATGCATAGAAAATGCCTTATATCACACTAGTGTTGTAAAGTACTTTACAACACTAGTGTTGCAAAGTATAATATAAAGCTGTCATCGCTGTCATTGTTATTTAAAATAAATTTGGAGTTATCAGGCTGTTAATGGGATTTACATTGAAAAAGCCATGCAATATTTTTTTAATGAGGACCTTTTTTAATTCTTAAATAATAAAAGCGACTAGGTAGGTGATTTTTGATATAAAAATATTGTTAAACAGTATAATATATCGCAGTAAGGGAAAGTATATATCACCCTAGTGATGCAAAGTTTTTAATTGTTTTCTTATTTTTTCCGTAAAGACAAACAACTTTTATTGTTTTTTTGGTGAATAACTTGTGGGCGTAGGAAAAATAGTGTACATTATTTGTGTGAAAATCACTTTCTTACAAGCGTGGGTTTGTCTGCACTCGGCTAACGCCTCGTGCAACAATATTCCCACTCGTGTGAAATAAGTCATTTTCCACCCTTGTAATGTAAATAAATACTATTTTAAAATATATTTTATTCCAAACTGTGTTTGTTAAACCCTTAACATTTTTCTCTTTGGGCTAAACAAACTTTTTAAATATTTCATACACAGGTAGCTGTGCATCTACCCTTAAAATATTTAGGGCGGTTATGTCATATATTTTATGAAAACAAAAATGTGTTTCATGAAAAAATATATATAGGCTCCTTTCTGACGTCAAAAAAAAAGCGACTATAACCATAGACTTAAGGGTCTGAGGGCGCATATATTAATACTAAATTGTCTTCACGATAAACAAACAAATTTATCTTAATATGGAAATTTAATATTTTGTCGCAGACAAGTGATAATCTATTACTAGCATATACCTAATTTAGTTTATACGCCTATAATAAACATACATTTGTGTATATGGTTTATACAGGGTTCCCCATAATAGTCTACCCATTTTAATATTGAAATTAATTTTATTTTAGTTTACCAAACAAACTTTTGGTAATAGTTCGATATAGCGGTTTTCGCTATTATAAGAGATTTTCGAAAAATTCTTTTTCAGGGCGTTTCTATAGGTCGATTATGACACAAATCTGTGTGCGCGTTTTCCAAAATCCATTTCTATAATTTATTATTAATAAAAACATATTTACGGGACGGTGGAGTGAACAGGGGTGCTGGGTGGGGACAAAACAGTATAAATCCAACGTCAAACCCAAGAAAACATTAATACACTGCACTCGGGGCACATGAAAATGTAAATTAATTTTGAAAAGTATTAAATTTTTCGAAAAACTATCCCACACATATGAGATATCTCGTCCGCCATTAATTAAAGAAGGAAAATTCATTTTGGTCAGCTGATAACATGAAGTTCGTCATTATAAAAATGAGAGTCTTGATAGAAACAGCGTTGCCAAACTTCTTATGAAGAATTAACACCAAGCCTATTTCGGGGATTATCCACCATTTCCATGAGAAACAATGGTATTTTTTGTAGAAATGCCTCCTTCTTTATGTTTAGGTATTTTCCTTTTTTTCTCTACAAATGATAATAGGAAGAAGGAATAACTTAATTTTTCATATGAATTTTGTCCTGAATCTTCTTCTTTTTTAAGCTATTGACACTTTCTCACTTTATTTGGCAACATCGCAAGACATTTACAGTTCTATTGCAAACTCTTCTTTTTTATGCAGTGACAGCCATGGCGGGATTGTTGTACTATTATTTATTTTTAATTTTTTAAACAATTTTTTGGACATTTTTGTAAACAGAAAGTGCGGTGTGTACTGTGAAATACTGTTTTTGGGCGTTTAATGTAGGATTTCTACTGTTTCGTCCCCACTCAGCACCCCTGTTCACTCCACCGTCCCGTAATATGTTTTTATTAATAATAAAGTATAGAAATGAATTTTGGAAAACGCGCACACAGATTTGTGTCATAATCGACCTATAGAAACGCCCTGAAAAAGAATTTTTCAAAAATCTCTTATAATAGCGAAAACCGCTATATCGAACTATTACCAAACTTTTTATTATAATAAATTACAGCTAACTCTTTGGGAATTATGATAACTTAGAAATATTTGGCTAATTTATTTCTTACTTTTAAAAATCACGTTTTCAATATTAGATAAGCCCATTACACGGCGTAGCAAACCTTCGTTTATTCCTTCAATTTATTTACGGATTTTGACTTTGAGTTCCTCGATTGTACCTGAACGACTCGCAAACACTTTGGCTTTTAAATATTCCCACAGGAAAAAATCGAATGCCGTTAATGAACCACTTTTATCTAATATTGAAAATTTTATTAAAGACGTGATTTTTTAAAAATTAGAATTAAATTAGCCAAATATTTATAAGTTATTAAAAATCTCAAAGAGTTCGTATTTGCTAATAGCGAAAGATGGAAATACGGGCGACAGACCAACGCTATCGAAGTGTTTGGAGTCAAAGGAAACCTTTCATACGCAGAGAACGGTAAAAGTCGGCAAACTCAACGGCTTCGTATAATTTTTTATCTCTCTGTCCGTCAAAACCGACTTAGTGTGTAGCGTTTAGTGTAAAAGTAAACTAAAAAAATAATTTAAATAATAAAATGGTAGCCTATTATGTGGGAACCCTGTACAATTTATTAATACAGGGTGATTTAAAAACGTGAGTTTTAACTTATTTATGTTTTTACCGCGCCCAATTTACAAAGAAAATTCTATTTGTACAGGTAATAGTTCGATATAAGCATGGATTTCTGCTATTATAAGAGATTTTCGAAAAATTCTTTTTCAGGGCGTTTCTATAGGTCGATTATGACACAGAATCTGTGTGCGTTTTCCAAATCCATTTCTATAATTTATTATTACTAAAAACATATTTACGGGACGGTGGAGTGAACAGGGGGTTGCTGGGTGGGGGACGAAACAGTAGAAATCCTACACGGTAAACGCCCAAAAACAGTATTTTCACAGTACAGACCGCACTTTCTTGTTTACAAAAAATGTCCAAAAAAATGGTTTAAAAAATTTAAATGTAAATAATAGTGTGCAACAATCCCGCCATGGCTGTCACTGCAGAGTCTGCAATAAGTTAATTGTAAATGTCTTATGATGTTGCCAAATAAAGTGAGAAAGTGTCAATAGCTTAAAAAAGGAAGAGATACAGGACAAAATTCTATGAGAAAATTAAGTTATTTCCTTTTCCTAATATAATTTGGCAGAGAAAAAAGAAAAATACCTAAACATAAAGAAGGAGGCATTTCTACAAAAAATACCATTATTCTTCATAGAAATGGTGGATAATCCCTGAAATAGGCTTGGTGTTAATTCTTCATAAGAAGTTTGGCAACGCTTGCTTCTATCAAGACCGTCATTTTCATAATGACGAACTTCATGTTATCAGCTGACCCAAATGAGTGCGCCTATTTTCACTTCTTTAATTAATGGCGGACGAGATATCTCATATGTGTGGGATAGTTTTTCGAAAAATTTAATGCTTTTCAAAATTAATTTACATTTTCATGGGCCCCGAGTGCAGTGTGTATTAATGTTTTCTCGTGTTTGACGTTGATTTATACTGTTTTGTCCCCACCCAGCACCCTGTTCACTCCACCTGTCCCGTAAATATCGGCTACCTCCAGCTAATCAGAATTATAAGGAAGCTGGATTTTTGGAGAACGCCTGTTCCCAGACCCGTGTGGTGATCGACCTATAGAAACGCCCTGAAAAGATTTTTCGAGAATCTCTTATAATAGCGAGAACCGCTATGTATCGAGGCTTTATTACCTTTTTACAGAGTTGGACCAACTTTATCGACACGAAGCTCGTATGAGACTGCTTCGATTAAAGCTTCATTATCAGTAATAATTCACATTAATTATGTGCCGCTAGAGGGCTCATAATCTACACTGATTTTTTAATTAAACAAAAAGTATTACAAAAAAAGTATGTGATACTATTTTGATGCAAATTAAAGAAATATTTGATTTTAAAAATCATTTAAGTGCTGCAAGATTATTTTATTTTAAAAGCTTTAAAATTTACTGACTTTTATTTCCTCAGAAAAATTTTGACTCGACAGTTGCATCCAACTTTATGTTAGATAGTATAAAATTTAAAACTGAACTAACTTGTGCAACATAGAAGGTATTTTGACATTGATGGTGTTTTTAAAAGAAAATAACTTGACCAATTATTTTTTCGAACTAGCAAATATTATATTTATGTACAACGTCGATATCAACAAGCGAGTGCGAAAGGTGTTTCTCTAGTTTAAAGCGGAATAAAGACTGTTTTGCGATTTACCAAGTCGCAAGACAGACTTAACGCCTTCACGCAGCGTTATCTATCAAATAAATAATATTTTAAAAACTAAAAACACCGCTTTTATATGCAACCGAACTAAAAATTAGAAAATAATTTTTCATTACAAAGAGTTTGTCAGTCACTTCAGAGTAAAAAGCGTGGGGTGCTTAATTTATTAAATGTTATAATTATTCTATTTGCAAATATCTATGAGGGAAAAGTTATGAAAAAATAGTAAAATGCACCTCACGCTTTTTACTCTGAAGTGACTGACAAACTCTTGTAATGAAAAATTATTTTCTAATTTTAGTTCGGTTGCATATAAAAGCGTGTTTTTAGTTTTTTAAACTATTATTTATTTTTCATTTTTAGTTCGATATATCAATTAGTTTTTTAAAATAAATGCTCCAGTTTATTCACTAAAAAATTTCTTCGCCATGCATTCTTGATTTAAAGCTAAAGTGGCCACATAATTTTTCACCTTTTAGAACTCCGTATTTCTATGTATTTTACACCTTTTATTATAAAATTGAAAAAAGTCAATTAACAAAAACGCAGCAAGTTATGCATCAATTGCCCTTGTGCATTCGCCATAATTAGAAACGATTATTAAGGAATTTATTTATCCTGGCGATGGCGATGGCGGTCCTAAAATCAGGATAACGGAATACTGTTTTTAAATTATTGCATTGTCATCGGTCCTTGATGCGTGTGCTAAGTTTCAAAGAAATTGAAAACTAACCAGAACTAACCAGTTCACAGTATTCCTCCTTCTTTTTTGCACACAATTCTTGATTTTTCATTTTTAGTTCGATATATCAATTAGTTTTCTGCGGTCATGTGATATTGAAATGTTTCACGAACTATTTCGTAATCTAATCATTTCATTTAAAGCTTCACTGTTGCATGGGGTTTCAGAACGCAACTACTCCGAACAAGTTTCAGATTGGTCTACATGTAACGGGGTTTGTACCCGTTTAACGGGGAGTTCTTGTTAACCCCATGGTCTTCCCTGTCGTTTGCCGAGGGGTTGCGTCCTATGGGTGGACGCACCCTTGTTTCAACTAAGGTGTTGCAACCTTATCCTGGTCCCCAACCCGTCGGCAAATGTTGTCAAGTTCGATTATTCAATTGTCTAATCTGGCGCATCCGCCAGAACGTACGATTTTTCACTTTTCCGGTTTTCCTGGAAAATGCTGGAACTTAACGGGATACTGTTTTTAAATTATTGCATTGTCATCGGTCCTTGATACGTGTGCAAAGTTTCAAAGAAATTGAATAGCTGGAAGTTGGTAAAATTAGGCTCAAAGATTCCGTTACATAGATAGATAGATGGATAGATAGATGGATAGATAGTTACAACCCAAGTTAATAAAAGCGTGTTAAAAACATTATATACATGCCCTTATTTCGAGAAAAATAGACGAATGAACTTTCTTTTTAAATAGAGGGTAAGCTTTAAATACATTTTATTATCATTTCTTGTTGTGCTCCCCACTGAAAAATGTCACGAGCCGGTACTGAGTTTACCTACTTGATTTTTTAGCAACTTTTTCAAAGACTGGTGCAAGGCTTTTAAGAAAGGTGCTTTTTGTTTAACTCCAAAACTCTTACCTTATAGACGTAAATTATCCCTAAAATGTATGTCGTAAACTATTTTTTTTTATTTGATTACCACTACCTAACAGGTTAGTAGTTATTACAATATACTAAAGCATCAGTTTAACATAAAATAAAATCACTTTCTTAAATTAAACCGATTAAAAATAATTAATAGTTTAAAAAACTAAAAACACGCTTTTATATGCAACCGAACTAAAAATTAAAAAATAATTTTTCATTAAAAAAAATATTTTCACTTCATAGTAAAAAGCGTGGGGTGCTTAATATATTAAATGTTATAATTATTATATTTGCCAATATCTATGATGGAAAAGTTATGAAAAAATAGTAAAATGCACCCCACGCTTTTTACTATGAAGTGAAAATATTTTTTTTAATGAAAATTATTTTTTAATTTTTAGTTCGGTTGCATATAAAAGCGTGTTTTTTAGTTTTTTTAAACTATTAATTATTTTTCATTTTTTAGTTCGTTATATTGCACAAAATTCTTAATATAACAGTAAATTAGAACATACTAATTAATTAAGCAGCAAAAAGAAAATAACCAGCCCCCTATGAAATGACAATGGTAGCAAATTTTAAAATTTGCAAAAGATTGCAACTCACTAAAAAATTTCTTCTTCATTAAGTAGCAAAGTTTCAAATTTTGCCAACAGATGGCACTCCAGGAAATGTTTGGACTGTTGTCAACACTTTGCAATCCACTAAAAAATTTCTTCCTCATTTAATAGCAAAGTTTGAAATTTTTCCAACAGATGGCATCCTAGGTGTTGTTTTTATAATATAATGGAATTTTTTTCCTGGCGATTAAAAAAAAAAGATAAAGGGATACTGTTTGCAGATTATTGCATTGTCATGGGTCCTTAATACGTGTGCAAAGTTTCAAAGAAATCGAATAGCTGGAAGTTGGTTAAAATTAGGCTCAAAGATTCCGTTACATAGGCAGCCAGATGGATAGATTGATAGATAGATAGATAGTTACAACCCAAGTTAATAAAAGCGTGTTAAAAAAAAGAAGGAGGTTCACCGATTACTCCGTCAATTGTGAATCGATTTTCAAAACTTCCTTTTTATTTAAAAGATTGAACTTTCGCGGTGGGTCCATTGGACCCTAATTTGGAACTAACTGTGGGATTTTGGCCACATCGATAAAAAATCTCAAATTTTAAAGGCACGGCAAGCCTTGTCAGCATTTAGAGTTGCATGGGTTTAGTTTTAGTTTAATTTGCATAAATTGAACATTTTTTTAAACAAAATATTATTTGGCTTTTCTCCAGAATAAAATTTAAAAGTTTATTTAACATTTTAAGAAAATTAAAACTTTTATATATTATGAAGAACAATTCTGCTCTTCAATAATATAATAAAAGTTATTATTGCTTTAAAAAAATATTTCATTATTTTATTTCTTTTAACGCAATAATAACTTTTATTATATTATACCAGAAAACAAATAAAACATAACATTTTTTATACCTGTGATCTGACTGTACTTGTAAAATAGTTATTTTATTTTGTGATGATTTTTTATTCTAATTGTTCAAGATTGACTGTGATGTGATGTTTTTATACAACATTTATGTACTTTTGTTTGTTGACGAATGGGAATACTGTACTATATATTTGACATGAATGAAATTATCTTTAGGTACTTAGATCATATACGTAAGAGAGGCAGCATTACCACATTTTACGAACAGCTTACGTAAGAAGAAGGTACTAGTAGTGTATGTCCATCGATTAAATATTAATAATAATACGCTAAATGAAGAAAAAAACATTTTTAACAAAATAATTGACCTACTTCAAAAAATAAATAATCAAAAAACTTAAAATAATCCAGAAATTAGAGTATATAAAAAAATAAAGTCGGGAATACCATATGTGCATAACAAATGATAATAATTAAATAAAAAAGGGTTTTTATACTTTAATAACTTATGTTATTAATCGAAGTCGTCGGTCAATTTTTTTGTTAAAAATGTTTATTAAACCTAAATTATGTAATAATGGCTAATCAATATTCAAAAAATATCAAACATTCTAATATCTATTTAATTGCCAACAATAAGTAAAAAATTTGGTCGTGAACCTAATTTTTTTAATAGTAAAACAATCCCAATAAACAGGGTTAATTGCCGAAACTAGTTTTAATTAGCCCTTTTATATTTAAGGGCTGGTCATTCGTTGCCACATTATCCACAGTTATTTACAGAACTGTTTTTACTAGCGCCGTAATTACTGTAATTAGACACACCTTCACCGACATCGACTGAAACGTTTTACACCCTCGCCTTGTGTAATTAACCAACTAATTAACATTTACTTTACGATAATGGTAAAAATAAAAATGTTTTACTATGCACCAATAATTAATGTATTTTATAAAATGGGATATAAAGAATAAAAACTACCCCAATAATAAATACTAGTGCTGGCAACCGAAACCGGTTTTTCGGTTAACCGGTTTTCGGTTAACCGCGGTTTGGCTAAAACTGAAAACCGGTACTCGGAAACCAGTTTTCAAAAACCGGTTTACCGTGTAAGGCTTTCGCGGCCATCTTCTGCTAAACTTAGTTTTTGTTATCGGTCACGTTGAGATTCTGCATCCTTGACGCTTCGTCAGCACGAGTGGTTGGCATCCTCAGAAGGTTTCAGGTACAGTAGTACGCAAGTAGTCTACTAGAAACCTTCTGAGGATTTCAACCACTCGCGCTGGCGAAACGTCAAGGATACAGAATCGACAACGACGGCCGAATAGCCCAAAACCTTAAGTTTACCGGTATAACGGTTTTGAAAAAGCGGTTTTCGAATACCGGTATACCGGTTTTGAAAAATCGGTTTTCGAATACCGGTTCGGTTTTTGACTACCGGTTTTTCTGAATAATCGGTTTTTGAATACCGCTTTTTAAATAATCGAACCAAAACCGAAAACCGGTTAATCGGTTTTTGGTTAATTGCGGTTTATATCTAAAAACAGTAAATAAATACCGTTCATTTTGTAAAATCGGATGTTGGTTGACAGATTATACAGGGGGTCCATTTAACCTTAGACAGGCAAATAACCAAAAAACGGCGCATTTGTAGAAAAAATGTTTCTAAAAATGCTAAATCCGTTTTGTTGTTTTTAAATAAAGGGACAAATTTATTGGTATCACTAGTTTGTGACCTTGACTAAAATTTTAAGGTCATATTCATATCTATTTTGTTTTTTCAAATGGAAAACCCAATTTTTTGTTTAGTTGAAAGCGGTTTTCGTTTTATCGTTTCTAAAAACTGGTTTCGGTTTTTCGATTTCGAAAAGCGTTTTCGGTTTTAAACCGGTTTTGGATTTCGGTTTTAAAAACCGGTTGCCACCTTCTAATTCCGTTATTTGTAAGCTTATTAAAGATTCTAAAAAGTGTCGATTTTTATTATTAGCGGAGTACATCTTTTATGTCAAAATTTAATTCTTTACCTATCTAAGGTGGCCGGAATTTTTAAGTTTATGCACAAAATCTGAAAACTTGTCTTTAGTTATGAGTAGAAAATCATTATGATAAATAAATTTTACCATTTCTAAATATTCTAAAGTTTTTGATTTGGAAAAATATTGGAAAGATTATTAGAAAAATAAACCCTATATTTTTAAAAATATTTGCACTAATTTCCAAAAAAAAACAAAACATTTTTTTGCTTTTGACTCAAACAAAATAAGTTTAGTTAAAATAAAGCTGGTTTGGTAAATTAAATGGTACTTTTGAACTTGATTAAAAACATATTAAAAAAATAAAAATTCACTTTTTTTAAATACATGCTTTAAACTTTGCATTCAGGGCTAAAGTTCAATTGTAAGCACTTTTAAATCTTAGAGTTTTTTAATATTTTGTAACCTAACTCCACTTTTAATGATTTCATATTGGCTTTTTCAAATTTCCCGTCATACTGCTGCTCACATGACAGATGTCAAAATGGATTTTTAGGATATAAGACATGCAAAGGCAATCTCCAGAACAAATATCGGAATTTTCACTTTAAAAAAATCCATATGTTGCAAACTTTTGCCGGTCACTGTATGAGCTAATGTTCTTAACTCTCTACATCCCGTAAGATTTTAAAAATTTACCATTATTCCCAAAAATATAGAATTAATTAACTTTAATTATTTGTCCTTTATTTATTTCACTATACCTATTTGCGACCGGCAGTATGGCTAAAGCCAAAACATATAAAAACAAACCCTGTATATAAGTATAACTTAGAAAATGTTCTTTCTTAAAATAAATAATTCTAACTGATAAAATATTATTTTTAGATCAAAAAAAAAACAAATGTAAGGGTAAATAAATAGCTTTACTTAATATTAATGTTTTTTTCCAATGTTGTTTCATCTTCCATCAGCATACAAGAAACATTATAAATTCTTCCAACTCATCTTTTACAACATTCTCGAATACAATTTGATTTCACCAATTTGTTACTTTATATCTTGCTGTCGGAAAGTCAATAAAAGGTGCTTTTTTGTTCGCCTAAAAATAAATTTCATTGAAAATAATAATACCTCTGAGTATAACCAGAATTTTGGTAAAAAGCACAAAAAAATATCAATTTTTTTCTTTTAGTCTTTTTTTTTTAAATTCGACAATTTTATTAAATCCTGTAATATTCACATATGTAATATTCAAAATTAATTTTTTAAAAAATATTTTTTAATCCTAATTCCTATAAAATGTTTACTTTTACATTTTTTATTAAAATACTTTGGTAAACAAAAATTTTTATTTAATAAAATAAATGTTAATGCTCAAAATATATACATTTTTTTCATTAAAAATTTAATAAGGCTTTGTTAAATACCTTTCTTTTTATAATATTAGCTTTTATTAAACATAAAAATCAAATAAATGAATTTAAACTTTTACATTTTCATAATATATGTAAATACAAATATTCTAAATTACTTATCTATATATGCCAATATTATACACGAATCCAATTTAAAAAAAATTATACAGGAGTGTTTTAAAACAAATATAAAAAAACATGAGAAGCTTATTTTTAACATCGCTTTTTATTAGCTTGGGTTGTAACTATCTATCTATGTAACGGAATCTTTGAGCCTAATTTTTACCAACTTCCAGCGATTCAATTTCTTTGAAACTTTGCACACGTATCAAGGACCGATGACAATGCAATAATTTAAAAACAGTATCCCGTTATCCTGATTAGGACCGCCAGGATAAATAAGTGTCCTAATACTACTCTTGACAAATGGCGAAGGAATTTTTTAGTGAATAAACTGGAGCATTTATTTTTAAAAACTAATTGATATATCGAACTAAAAATGAAAAATAAATAATAGTTTAAAAAAACTAAAAAACACGCTTTTATATGCAACCGAACTAAAAATTAGAAAATAATTTTCATTACAAAGAGTTTGTCACTTCAGAGTAAAAGCGTGGGTGCATTTTACTATTTTTTCATAACTTTTCCCTCATAGATATTGGCAAATGGAATAATTATAACATTTAATATATTAAGCACCCCACGCTTTTTACTCTGAAGTGACAAACTCTTTGTAATGAAAAATTATTTTCTAATTTTTAGTTCGGTTGCATATGAAAGCGTGTTTTTTTAGTTTTTTTAAACTATTATTTATTTTTGTTTTTAAAATACCTGTTCTTATAAACGGTGAGTTAAAAGTAGACCATTAAGGAGTTATCGGCAAGTACATAGATAGCGAAAACATAAAAAAAAAAACTTTATTTTTTTACACTGAATTGTATCCGCAGTTGGTTTCTTAGTGAAACATTTTTTAAATATTAATACTAAATAAGAAAAATTGCTTTTAATGTTTCAAATATTTTTTATTATTTTTTTTCATTAAGAAATATAAAAAAAAAATGTATTTAAACTACTAGGATATGTCAAAGAAACAACAATATTACAAACGTCCTAGTAAGTGTGAGAAGAAAACTAGATTCTTAAAATTTTTCCGGCCTAGCACGTAGCAGAACACCGCGTGCCGTTCACCCATCCAGTTATGGTCGCGCACTTCATCGCTTAACTCCGGTTATCGACGCTGCCGATACAACCGGAGCAACCACAAGCGCGCCTTGGCACGTATGTACTACATTTTTATTTTATTTTTGTTTTTTTTTTAAACGTAAATTTAATAAAAATAATACAAAAGGTAAAGCAGTTTCTAAAGAAACCAGGCTACTTAGATTTGTTTTTTTAAGTCATTGCGTAAACTTTTCTTTAAATTTAATCTATTAAAATAATAAGGGTAGGCAAGTTCAACCCTTTTACAAATTCCTTAAAAGTGTGCAAATTTGCGTAATATTTTCATAAAATTTTATTATAATAGCGCTTTCGGTTTTTAAAATATAAATAAAAACCTGATGTAATTTAAACATTTTTAAATTATCTAACCATGCTTCCAACAAAACAAATTCGCCAAATTTTTACTGCGATACTTACTTTATAGTTGACTTTTGGCTTAATATTTATACAAAAAATCATCTTTTATTATAAAACGAAGGCCAAATTTTTCAGCAAGTTCGTGAGATTGTTTTACTGCACAAATTTACTAATTTAACTCTTACTTATTTATTGTTTTATCTCATGCGGGCTCATGCTGTGTATTTCAAAGTAGATACTCAAACTACATGTACGCAAAATTATAAAAGGATATGACGACTTCTATTGGGGTTATAAGAAACTTGAAAATGTATTTTAAGTAAACATAAATATACAACATTTAACCTACTTAGTTTATTATTAGCCTTGTTTACTAAAAAAGTAAAAGAGTTTAAATAATAAGAGCTATTGTTGTGTTTCCGATGCAGTCTCGCGAAGTCTCGCTACATTTGTTAAAGATTTTTTTACCTTTTTTCTTTATCAGTTTTTGTACTTACAATTGCCTTCCTACTTTTTGCTACTTCTGAGTGTAAGGACAGATACAAGATTTTTTTATAATTTACAAAGTTTTCCATTTTAAAATCTAATGTTTTGTCCTACACTTTATATCCTAAAAGATAAAAGAATTCTGATAAAAAATATGGATTTTACGGAATCTACCCAACAAAACAGTGTTTTTTATTTATTTTATACGTTAAAAAAAAATTGGGAAGATGTGTATCTCTATTACACTTCTAAGAATAATTTAAAATTATTTTTCAGATTTGGATGGTTACTTATTTATTGTTTTATTGCCTTTTTTAAACCGTGTACATCAAGCATTCTGTGTTGAATTTATCATATTTCCGAAGGAGATACTTAAGAAACCAAAAAAAAAAAAATACCGCGAAAGAAGTTAAAGAGCAAAAAAAAAGATCCTCGCGTTTAGAAACCAAATAACATTACTTAAAGATTATATTCATACGGATTGTTGTTGTGATATATTTCCCCGGGAAATTTTTATTTTGCTCCGGGGGACTATCCCACCGGAACAATCCCTGAATTCAATACTGCTACCATCTTACCGTATGTATTAATAATATGCGAGTTATATCGTAACATATTGTGAGTAATAGAGACGTATCTATGTATATTAACTATGAAGAATATTTATAAGTAAAATTAGTATTTACTACATAACAATACACTTTTTAACACGCTTTTATTAGCTTGGGTTGTATGTATGTATGTATGTGTGTAATGATGTTTGTTCGTGGAATCTTGCAACACAATTTTGAAGCAAATATATTGAACCGATTAAGCTAAAATTTTGAATACACGTTAAGTTTGAATGACAATGCGTCTTTAGCTATTTTTTATTGCACTGTTACTTCATGGGTCTAAAAAACCGCTTGCTAAAAGTAGCTCGAAAAAGAAAGTGACGTCATCGTAAATCGAATATGGCGGATTAAGTCTTTTTATGTTTTACCCATCTATTATTGATCTGTAATACCTTAGAAACGGAATATGTTATGGTAGCAATAATACCTGCTATCACACCTAGAGGCATTATAAGCGGGCATTATGATAATGCCCGCCTTATAATGCCTAATGCGCTAATATGGAAATTTTATTGCTTATCCAATTTTATTTCTCTCACAATAAAGATCAAGTTTATACAAAAATAATTTTTCTTTAAACAATACTAAAAATTAAACTTTATTTCCAAAATAAAAATTACAATTTTGAAATGTCCCGGAATACTTGGTCCAGAGAGTTCGGACTGTATTTTTCCGACTAAAAATAGTAAAGTTTGTTAAACATATGTATTAAAATAAAATCAATAACTTACCAGTTCCTGAAAATATGCCATTAAAACGGTTTCGGTTATTTGAAGAATTGCGTTCGCATCTTTCCAAATACCAAATATGCCATACTTCCGATCATACTGTTACCTTGATTTAACTTTGGCAAAAGATTTTCCGGTCGCTTTTATGGCCTTTTCTCTTATATTTTGTGGAATTTCTTCCATTTTGAGCAAATCGTTAAATAAAAAATGCCAACTGACTAACTGATAGAAACATCAAAGTTAAACTTAACACCAGTCATTATCTACTTACGTATACAGGTACAGGTGCAACTTATTTTTATATTGCGAATAAATAATGTAATTAGTCATTGAAAAACTCTTTTTGGGTAAAACATGAAAGCATTGTATGCACCACGGGGTTTACTAGACTGTAATAACCGATCAGGTCGAAATCTAGCCCTCGGGCCAGAGGCTCTCGGGCTATTTCGACCTTCAGGGGCATTATAGTCTCAGTAAGCACCCTTGATACATAAATAGCTATTATGCTATCCTACAATATTGGTATCAAATGAAAGGACTTGCTAAGAATAAAAATGTAAGTTTAACCTTTATGCTTTATTCCGTCTGAATTTTTGGTGGACTGGGGTTTTTGGAGTTTCCAACTCAAAAGCCTTATAGTAATATAGCTAGATTAGACTAAAAAAGTAAAAAAAAATATTAGGTTTTATTAAAATGCTCTTAAAATAATGAAATAAACGTTTTCTTTAAAACTTACTTTCATCATATTCCCTCAAAGATCGCTCAGAACAAATGAATTGTTTCATTTGCCATTTAGGCGCCCATACTGTGCTCAAAATTCTTCTCTTTGTCGCATAGTCAGGCAGAGCAATAGCTGAAGCAACAAAATCGACTTTTTATCAATGGTATTAGTACAAACAAAAATATTTTAAAAAAGTTTAATAACACATCACCTGACTTTCTTCGTGCCTCTTGTAGGTGCTTGATTTATTAATATTTTTTTCTGCAGTTTATGTATTGTTAGTATTTAGTTTTACCTTATTAAAACTTTTTACATCTTTTATTTTATAACTTCTCATACTTTATATCATATCTTAATTTAATTTTGTGGATACTCAAGTGGGTATTTTACCTGTTTGTGTTTCTTATGGCCAAAATAAATTAAATAAATTAAAATAAAATATCTAAACGACAATACACAATTTAAATGATAAAAAAAAATCGCGAGATTTACCTGTGTAGATTAACAAATAACTTGATATTATAATTGATTTTAATTTTTTAGGTTTCTGCCCAACTAAGTAAATTTTCCGACAACCTTTTATATCATATTGACGCATTGACGTCATCTGTTGGTAGTAAAAGATTTCGAGGAATTAAAAGAAAAGTTTATATATTTTTTAAAACATTTTTTTTACTAAGAAGTACGTAAATATAATTGGATCTTTATATTTTAGAATCAGGAATTTGTGATGGAATTTTTTAAACTGCAACTATATCCATATTAGTATAGTAAGAACATTTTAAAAGCGCAAATTAGGTACCCTTTGAAAATAATAAAAAAAAACATAAAAAAGGCCGCCTGCAATCGGACTATTTTATACAAAGGCGCCGCTATCCTTTACAGCGATGCGCCGATGCACTATGGGATAGAAATCCATTATTATGGTCAAAAAGCAACTTTGAAAGTTTAATGGCTCATGCTGTGTATTTCAAAGTAGATACTCCAAACTACATGTACGCAAAATTATAAAAGGATATGACGACTTCTATTGGGGTAATGAGAAACTTGAAAATGTATTTTAAGTAAACATAAATATGCAACATTTAATCTACTTAGTTTATTATTAGCCTTGTTTACTAAAAAAAGTAAAAGAGTTTAAATAATAAGAGCTATTGTTGTATTTCCGATGCAGTCTCGCGAAGTCTCGCTACTTTTGTTAAAGATTTTTTTACCTTTTTCTTTATCAGTTTTTGAACTTACAATTGCCTTCCTACTTTTTGCTACTTCTGAGTGTAAGTACAGATACAAGATTTTTTATAATTTACAAAGTTTTCCATTTTAAAATTTAATATGTTTTGTCCTACACTGTATATCCTAAAAGATAAAAGAATTCTGATAAAAAATATGGATTTTACAGAATCTACCCAACAAAACAGTGTTTTTTATTTATTTTATACGTTAAAAATAAAAAAATTGGGAAGATGTATCTCTATTACGCTTCTAAGAATAATTTAAAATTTATTATTTTTCAGATTTGGATGGTCATATTTCCGAAACTAATTGAGATAGACACATCAAATGTAGTATTTTTTAAAGAGTTTTAAAAGATTTTTTGGTGGTGATATAATATTCTGGGTATTCCATTTAAAAAAATCATACCTATTGTCGTACCCTGTATATCATATGAGATAATATTCATCTGATTACTGATTAGAATACTACCGAATTAACCAAACAAGCTGACATTTTAGTTTATTTTGTACAATAAAAATTAATAATGTTAAGGGGTGTAAATTTATAATAATATATAATAAGTTTTAGGTTTCCAAAAAGCATTTGTAATAATTTATAATATTTTTCCAGTAAAAAGCACCTTATATTAAGTTAGATTGGTACGTTTTAGAATTTTGACCAAAAAAATTAATTTCTATCCCATAGTGCGATGACCAGCTGCATCAACCGGCATATCATAAAAGAAATATAGCAAAGGCGGCCGCGAAGACTAGCATGCCGATTTATTTGCGATTTTTTTTCTTATAAAAGAGCACCGAATTTACATTTTTAAACTATTTCTTCTATAATATGTTCATAACTTTAGGTAATGTCAATTTAATATAATCCACAGTGGATCGTAATCACTTTTGCTAAAATTAATCTGCTGTTAACTCTGCACATTGTTTAATAACATGTGTTTTGTAATTGATAATATGTAGATAAATCTCATAATAGTGTATTATACGTGTCATAAGTGACATTTCACTAACGATAATAACACAGTATCTAATATCAGCTATAATAATAATAGGGGAGCCCATGATGCTAAATCGGGATTTACTCGAACGTCATAGAGACCTATTTGGTTGTAAAGCTTAGATAATAAGAAGAAAAAAATGTTATATAATATGTGTGTGTTCATCGGTGGGGGAAATAGCTATAGATTTTTAAATATGTCAAAAAAAATACTGGTATTATTTCGGCTTGTGGAAATTTTTCGGATCGTATCGGATTAAGTATATATTTTTCGTTATCCTTGAATTATTTTCTTTAAAATAAAAAACCCATATTCAAAAATGTCACAATGACGTTTTTTCAGAGACAACAATGAGACGAGTAACTGGTTTTAACAATTTGTCCATTGTATTTATCTCTTTCTGGTATAACGCAAGTTTCAATAAATATGTCATTGTTTTTCATCATGGCAGGCTATCGTAGATGAAGCAATCATCGCTTTGCCCTGGTTGCCAAGTTGTTTACAATTTCTGCATTTAAATTTTAATGTCCTTTTTTGGCTCACATCTAATTAAGAGAAAGAAAATATACCATGAATCGAATATTTTTAACTTGACAACGTTGCCGCAGGCAGTCACGCCGAAATGTTATTCGATATTTGTGTTTGATATTTTTCAATGGCCGATTTGTTTGGACAGTTTGTTTACATTTTCTGTGATTTATTGTGTGTTTCGTGGTTTTTTTACCTTTAATCGGACTTTGAATATTGACTTTTTATTAGTGATCACAGTGTATATATTAAATTTGTGCTTTTCAACAGATAATTTAAGATAATATTGACATGGTTATCTGTAAGAAAAAATCTTTATAAAAACCAAATAAATGACATTTTTAATTAGGTGTGTTTCATTATTGAACTAAACCCCAATATTTTATATTAATAGGAAACAAAAACACGTACCTAACATTAAGGGCAAATATAGCAAGATATATATTTGAATTTGGCGGGCAAACGATAAAGTGGACTCACACGCCATCTGCTTTTACCTTCCTTGAAGACAGACAAGGAAGGCCCAGCAGGTATCTATCTCTCGGATAATTTATTTACATTTAGTTGCTCGTCTCATTGTTGTCTCTGGTTTTTTACAACTTTGTAACCCTCTGCTTTCTTTACGTCTTTCTCAAATTGTCAGATTAATGGAATATACACTGTTTAACATGTAATTAACTCAACCTATCTTAATCTGACACGTTCGAAAATTTCTAATGGATATATTTATTATTTTTCTCGATCGGTCCTATATACGGGGCTTATATTTGGTGAAGGTACTTAACCGGGTGCAAAGGTATCCTCGGTTATATTCATCTGCCACTCTGTAGTAGAGAGTCCCTAAATCCTACAAATCTGAATGAGGATAGATCATACTAAAGCCATCTACTAACCCCAAGACACGGTATAGCATTTGATAAGCCAAGAGGGCACCAAAAGTTGATGTGGGTTACTTCAAAATTAGTTGGTAGGTATTTAACCAACCAACGTGAGGTTGGAAGTTAGTTAAAAATAGGGCTGGCAACCAAAACCGGTCTTTCGATTTACCTGTTTTCCGCGGTTTTGGCTAAAATCAAAAATCGGTATTTGATAACCAGTTTTCAAATACCAGTTAACCAGTTTTCGAATACCGGTTTTTTGGATAATCGGTTTTCGAATACTGGTTTTTTAGATAATCGGACCCAAACCAAAAACCGGTACTTTAAATATCAATTAATCGGTTTTTGGTTGATTGCGTTCTAAAAAAACCCTTTTAGTTTGTAAAATCGGATATTGGTTGACAGATTACACCGGGGTGTTCCATTTAACACTTAGACGAGGCAAATAACCGAAAAACAGGTGCATTTTAGGAGAACATATTTCAAGTAAGACTTGTTTTAAATAAAGAGGCACATTTAATGGTATCATTCGTTTGTAACCTGGACTACAATTTTAAGGGTCATATATTAATATGACTTTGTTTTATTTTTTCTAAATGTAGAAACCCAATTTTTTTATTTAAAATCTTAATCTACGTACAAAAATAAGCAACTTTTATAAAAAACTTTTTTAAATCACCGATTTCGGTTTTAAAAACCGGTTTTAGTGTTTCGGTTTTTTCGGTTTTAAAGAGGCGGTATTAAAGACCAGTTTAAAAACCGGTATTAAAAACCGGTTGTGACAACCGGCTTTTAAATATTTGGTGGTAACCGGTTTTAATCCAAGCCGGTGTTTTTATTATATACTTTCGGTTAACCGGTTTGCTTTTTCGGTTTTGCCAGCCCTAGTTTAAACAATACATTTTTTTATAGGAAAAAAAATTAAATCTTAAGACAAAGGAATAATATTAAAAGTGTTTTATTTAAATTAACCAAAGTTGCCGTATATATCGGAAAATCGCGCCATTTTATTTTGTGTTAACGGAATGTTACAACCAAATGGTGAGGATATGATAAAAATAGTTATTTTTGTACCATGGGCGTAAAATACCACTTTTGCGCCTGCGGCTGAAAGTTGTGGCCCAAACTATACAGAGGGCAACAATCAGCTGTGGAAGTAAAAGGGCTTTACACCAGAGGTGCAAAACAATATTTTTTGTACGACTGGAAATTAATATACAAGCATTCTCTGTAGTTAGGAAAACATTTCCTAGCTTTTAATGTTTTTATTTGTAATCAGTATGGTTTTACAATATGTGTAATTAAATTAATTGTTTTTTACCAAAAAAAAAAGGGAATTATTTATTTTTATTATTGTTTAGTCAATTTATAAATGCAAGCGTTATTGATACTTTTTGCCCTAGGGCGTAAAAGTGCTACCTTTCAAGCCCTTATTTATAAATGCGGGCGTTTTGATACTTTTGCCCAAGGGCGTAAAATTGTATTTTACGCTCAGTTGTACAAAAGAAATCTTCAAAAAATCTAAAGCTTTTTGCGAAAACCGAATCTTGATAACTTTATTTGTTCTAAAGTTATTTTCGATCAAAATAGGTCAAATATAGTGGATATTCGGTATTTTTAAATACCGAATAATCTTTTAAGAGCACTGCCTTAGAGGAAGAGTTGAATACTTATACTAATAGTATAATAACAGTAATATAAAAAATAACTTAGTATTCTTTTAGGACCGACCGAACGTTGGAATTTTTACGCTGGCGATGGCATGGCTTAATCTACAAACCCCAAGTGACATTTTAATGACACATGTCAGGTATACATTTCGACCTGGGTTACGTCCAAGGGATGAGTGTGGCGCATTTTGTTGTTTTCTGTGTTTCATAAATAGAATTGGTAAAGTACTGTTTTCTATACGGGACATAGAAATCCCATGTAAATTTTGAAGTGGTCCAATATTGGCTCCCCTAATTATTTTGAGAAAATGCTATTAGGATTTTTAAAGAGCACGAGTTGTACCCAGTGTACAAATTTAAACGCTTCTTAGTCCGCCAGCTAAGAGATAAATGCTAAAATAAGTTACGAATCTTCTATCTTCTTACGCGCCTTGTATTATTAGAAGTTTATAATAAAATACAGAAAAATTGTTTAACCTCTTACTCTCAAGTTGTCATATATGAATGCTCACATCATCTTTTATATAATGAACTACTCAAATCAAGAAAAAAATCACTATTATAAAATGGTTTATCAGGGAAATAGTTATCAGTAGCGGACATGTTTCAGCTATTTTCCCAATAGGCCCAATACACAAGTAAATCGACTCAATATCCACAAAATTGATGTTTTGGCGGAACATTTTCGGCCACCATATCCTTGGACCATTTTTCTTGACTGAAATTTGCAATGAAGTGCTTTCTGGAACCTTTAGAGAACAAATTGTGCCTACTTTGAACAATCTTGCTCGTGAAAATCAAGGAGATTTGGTATCAAATGGATGGCTGCCCAGCACACAGTACCAGGGGCTGTTCGCGAACAACTTACATTTAATAACGATATCATAGGCCCGAACCACGGCAATATCTTTGCCATTTCTATAGGGACATTTAAAAACTAAGCTTTCATACCAATAAAAAAAAAATATGAAAATTTAGACCAGCTAAGGAATGCTATTTTCGCTGAATGTGCCAGAATATCGATGTACCAACTAGCCAACGTGTGAAATAGGTTTTATAATCATTTGGGTTATTGTCTGGCAGTTAATGGAGGAATATTTGAGCATTTGATTAAATTCTGATATTTTCGTCATAAATTGATTTCTAAATGTAGACAAATTTGTTTTATTGTCTTGCGTAACTGTGAGGTGCATGTGTTGGAATTAGCTGAAATGAAATGCGAGGATTCTTTTTGAATTTCCCGTATAAAATTGTTCAGTTTGCCAATGACATTATAAATTAATGATCTAAATTGTCACTGATAAATCGATATGGTGTTTTTATTATTGATTTCTAGAGTACAGGGTGCATAATGAGATACTACGTTGCAGAAGTATTTAAGCAGTTTACTCTTTACTGGTTGGTTGGAAAATGCTCAAATTTTCATTTTGGGTGGAACTTATTGTGCTCTTCAATAAATCCTAATAGCATTTTTTCTAAAATAATTAGGGGAGCCAATATTTGACTACTTTAAAATTTACATGGGATTCCCTATGTCCCGCTCGACGGAGCAACACCCGGTATATTAAATTCTTTAGATATGAAATAATTATTTTTATTTCGTTTGCCAAATTTTAAAAATTTTCAATACTCTACGACACTTTTGAATTAGTCTTTTTCGTTCTACGTCTTATTCTTATATCGAATAAAATGGCACTTTCACAATAAATTTTATACAGCTATTTCTGTACCTTGGCTATAAAAAAGATTTATTACTTACTTGACCGATTGGCTTAAAAATAAAAGAATTTATTTATTTTTGTGTTTATGATATAAAATATAAAATATATCAAGGTTCAGAATATAAAATAAAAGACTTATTATTTCAGAATTTCTTTTAGTATTTAAACTATAAATACAGAAATAATGTTACCGAGACAGTCATGCGAAACATGTTGTGTTTCAACTTAACACAGTTCGACAGAGCTATCAAATAGATCGATATCCAAATTTCAATGTATTGGGAATGGAAAAATTAAAATTTATAAATTGTATTCTAATGTATTTATTTTTAAGGTAAGAAAATACAGGGTGTTTTAGAAAAGTGGTGGCAAACTGATATAGTTGAATACCCTTATCAAAATAAGAAAAAAGCTCTATGTTATTACACGGTGCCGAAAAAATCGATTTATTTTTAGAAAAATAAATAGAAAATAATATTTAGTGCGACAAAAGAAAATATCATGAAGATTTGAGCTCTTAATACTAATATTTAGAGGTTCCTTTTCTTTAATTTAGATTTTTTATTAATACATTTATTTTTTGGCGTCAAAGCTCCTATTGAGGTGAAACATAATTATGTGCAGATATATCGTGCAGAAGAACCGTTTTCCAATAATTAAGCTTTAAACATTGATATATTTTTAACCCGCTTTTATTAGCTTGGGTTGTATGTATGTATGTATGTATGTATGTAACGGAATCTTTAAGCTTAATTTTCACCAACTTCCAGCGATTCGATTTCTTTGAAACTTTGCACACGTATCAAGGACCCATGACAATGCAATAATCTGCAAACAGTATCCCGTTATCCTGATTAGGATCGCCAGGATAAATAAATTCCTTTATAGATTTTCTTGTGTTGGGCTTCGACGGTTCACAAGATGCAAGGTTGTACAGTCGATCATGCAGTCATTTATCTGGGCTCACGACTGTTTGCGGCTGGACAAGCTTAAGTTTGCACTTAGTCGTGTGAGATCATTAGACGGTATGCGGATTGAAGAACTTGACTGGTCTAAGTTAACGGGAAAAACCCCATGCAACAGTGAAGCTTTAAATGAAATGATTAGATTACGAAATAATTCGTGAAACATTTCAATATCACATGTTTGCAGAAAACTAATTGATATATCGAACTAAAAAATGAAAAATAAATAATAGTTTTAAAAAACTAAAAAACACGCTTTTATATGCAAACCGAATTAAAAATGAGAAAATAATTTTTCATTACAAAGAGTTTGTATTACAGTAATAAAAGGTCAAACAATGAATCATAATTATATACCTCAAAAAGAATTAAAATAAAATTTAAGATAAAAACAGAATAATTCACTTTAGAATAAAAGCGTGGGGTGCTTAATATATTAAATGTTATAATTATTTCATTTGTAAATATCTATGAGGGAAAAGTTATGAAAAAATAGTAAAATGCACCCCACGCTTTTTACTCTGAGGTGAATTATTCTGTTATTATCTAAAATTTTATTATAATTCTATTTTTGAGGTATATAAACTTTTAACTACTCATTGGAACAAATTGATATATTACATCATCAAAAACCATAATTTTATCAATCTTATAGCCTAAAATATCGAAATTTCGTAATATATCCAAACTTATACTAGGTTAATAGCTATTTATTATATGAAAACGTAGATTTAATGTGTATTAATTTAAATAAAAAACTACTATTATGTAGTTTTACTTTTAAAAATTATTTATTTGCTCTTTTTTAAATATTTAGAGAAAATACAAATTAGACTAGGGCTCATAAAATACTGGTATCTATGAAACAGTAAAAAAGATTATTTCATAATCGAAGTAATAAAATTAACTATTTATTGGGATATTTGGTAATAGTTCGATATAGCGGTTTTCGCTATTATAAGAGATTTTCGAAAAATTCTTTTAGGGCGTTTCTATAAGTCGATTATGACACAAATCTGTGTGCGCGTTTTCCAAAATCCGTTTCTATAATTTATTATTAATAAAAATATATTACGGGACGGTGGAGTGAACAGGGGTGCTGCGTGGGGACAAAACAGTATAAATCCTACATTAAACGCCCAAAAACAGTATTTCACAGTACACACCGCACTTTTTGTTTACAAAAATGTCCAACAAATTGTTTAAAAGAATTAAAAATAAATAATAGTACAACAATCCCGCCATGACTGTCACTGTTAAGTTATTCCTTCTTCCTATTATAATTTGTAGAAAAAAAGGGAAAATACCTAAAACATAAAGAAGGAGGCATTTCTACAAAAATACCATTGTTTCTCATGGAAATGGTGGATAATCCCTGAAATAGGCTTGAGTGTTAATTCTTCATAAGAAGTTTGGCAATGCTGCTTCTATCAAGAATGTCATTTTTATAATGACGAACTTCATGTTATCAGCTGACCAAAATAAATTTTCCTTCTTTAATTAATGGCGGACGAGATATCTCATATATGTATGCAAATTTAATACTTTTCAAAATTAATTTACATTTTTCATGTGCCCCGAGTGCAGTGTATTAATGTTTTCTTGTGTTTGACGTTGGATTTATACTGTTTTGTCCCCACCCAGCACCCCTGTTCACTCCACCGTCCCGTAAATATGTTTTTATTAATAATAAATTGTAGAAATGGATTTTGGACAACGCGCACAAAGATTTGTGTCATAATCGACCTATAGAAACGTTCTGAAAATCTCTTATAATAGCGAAAACCGCTATATCGAACTATTACCGGATATTTTCATCACATTAAAGTCTCTTTGCAATTGGACATTTTTTTCTATACTCACTACTTACTGACCAAGAGTAAGTACTGTACTGTATATACCTTTTAAAAGAATAATTTTTGTTTAAAAACATTAAGAAACCTTTTTTATGAGCATTAAATTTCCTTTAAGAATATATGCTGTTTCCATTATAGATATTTATTTTTTGTTAGTTATAAAATTCCAACATAAAAGGTAAATTTAAAATATATTAATGATAAAGCTTGAATATTCGAAAACGGTTCGTCTGGCGAAAATTTTCAATAAGACGTATTTTGTAGGTAATTTAATTCTCTAAAGATATATATTTTTTAAATCTTTGGACAAACCACGAAGGCTTAAAGCCTAAATACTCAACGTACCGTGGGTGAAAAAATTAAGGCATCAATGTTTGATGTAAACCATTTTTGTTTATATTGATGATAGGATTCTATCAAAGCTGCTTGGCACCACTATTCAAAACATCCTGTGGGTACTGTCTATAAACTGCGGTGTTATTCAACAATAGTTTGTGGTTAAATATGGTCAAAAGATTTAACTATATCCACTATGTATTACAGGTTTCACAATTCATCTAATTATGATATACAGTTCTTTATTGCTGGGTTTATAGGAATGGGTAAGTTTACAATAATATGCCACTTAGCTCGTAAAAGTAACATTGAAAGTTGTTATTTTAACCTAATAAATAAGAACGTAGCCATTCACGTGCAAAAATATTTAAAAAATAAAAAACTTTTTAAATTTTGATGTATCTAAACAAAAAGCGACTTGGCATCGTTCTTTTACTCAAATAAAGTTATTCTCTTTTTCCTAAATCGAATAGCACCGCAGTTTACTTTTATATCGCGATGTCAGCACCTTAAAAATATAAGATTTAAAACTTTACTGATTGTGTAAAAAAAATATTTTTATACAAATAGTGCTAGATATTGAATACACCAGGTGTTAAAAATTTATTATAACTACTTAAAAAAGTAAGTGTTTTTTTATTTTCAAATAAAAGTAATTTTTAAAACAAGCATGCAACTAGGAAAAAGGCATTTCATAAAAATGAATCATAAAATTTCTAGATTAATGGCGGGAGAGCAACATTTAAAGTTAATGATGCACTATATGCAGTGGTGTAGCTAGGTCACCAGGGACCCTGAGTGAAAAAAGTAAAGTAGGGCTCCAAAAATTTGAAAATGTCGAGAAGTAAAAAAAAAAACTTAATAAAAACCTCTTCAATTTTATTCGTCCTGCATTTCTTTTAAGTATTTCAGTGCACGCAAGCCAGGAGCCTCTTTTCAAGTCCAAGGGCCCCCTCAAGATTAAGGGCTCCAAGGCACTGCCCCGCCTAGCTCCATACAGGTAACGTCCATGCCACTGACTATATAAGTTTTTGTTACAATGACGTATAAAAATATATAAAGAGGTCAGTGGATGAAGGTCTTATGTGAACTTTTACTATTCTAATATTTGTACTGCAAATAAGTTGATAGGTATATGCCCATTTTAACTTAAAAATTTCAATATTTTTTTATAATTAAATAAAAAATTTTAATTTTAGCTTGGATTGTATGTATGTATGTATGTATGTATGTATGAAAGCGGAATCTTTGCTTAATTTTTAATCAGCTTAGTTTTGTTTTTTGGGTTTTCGGTCAATAAATGAGAACCTATTTGATGTTTTGGGTTTGTTGAGCATACCTCAGAATTTACTTAATCACCACGACCTTAAGACTGCAATTACTATTTGACAGCTCAGAGTTGAGTTCTGCTTCTAAGCTTTCAAAGTCGTAACATTGTAGTTTTAATTTGTTAAATTAGTGATTAAGTTTAAAAAGATTCTGAAGATGGTTTAATAATAAACCGAAACGTCAACAAACATCAAATAGGTTCTCATTTAATTGACCAAAAACCCAAAACAAAAACTAAATTAATAAATATACGGTCAGGGAAAGAATATACTAATTTTAACCAACTTCCAGCGATTCGATTTCTTTGAAACTTTGCACACGTATCAAGAGGACCCATGACAATGCAATAATCCTCGCAAACAGTATCCCGTTATCCTGATTAGGATCGCCAGGATAAATAAATTCCTTTATAGATTTTTCTGTAGGAGAGTAACAGAGAAAGAGCTAGTGCGCGATCTGCGCATGCGTGCAGTTCTCGACGTACTCTCAGTATAAGGCTGACAGAAACTTGTTCGGAGTAGTTGCGTTCTGGAACCCCCTGGAACAGTGAAGCTTTTAAATAAAATGATTGATATATCGGACTAAAAAATTAAAAATAAATAATAGTTTAAAACGCATTTATATGCAACCGAACTAAAAATTAGAAAATAATTTTTTTCATTACAAAGAGTTTATTACTGCTAATAAAAAGGTCAAACACTGAATCATAATTATATACCTCAAAATAGAATTATAATAAAATTTAAGATAAATAACAGAATAATTCATTTCAGAATAAAAGCTTAGGGTGCCTAATATATTAAATGTTTATAATTATTTCATTTGTAAACATCTATGAGGGAAAAGTTATGAAAAATAGTAAAATGCACCCCACGCTTTTTACTCTGAAGTGAATTATTCTGTTATTATCTTAAATTTTATTATAATTCTATTTTTGAGGTATATAATTATAATTCATTGTTTGACCTTTTATTACTGTAATACAAACTCTTTGTAATGAAAAATTATTTTTAATTTTTAGTTCGGTTGCATATAAAAGCGTGTTTTTTTAGTTTTTTTTTAAACTGTTATTTATTTCGGTTTGCGATGTATAACACGTAAATAATAGACAACAAAATCTACGTCCAAACATGTCAAAATCTAAATTACCCCTTACAAGTAATTCTGACATAACTCCTTTATCCACTGACCACTTCATTTTCTGTGTGCAGAAAATTTTGCGTGCCTAAAACCAAAGGTAATTTATTTGAGTATTATTCTGTAGTCCCCAGTATTTTTTTAAAAATTCCAAAAATTCTGTTTTTTTTTATATATAATTTGATAGTTATTTTACATTTAACAGCTTTTCTATATTATTTAAAAATGATATAACATGTTGACTTACATGTTATCTTTTACTTGCTCTTAGTAACAAGACATTCTTGCTAATATTAATTACTTAGTGATTTTGCTTAAATATTGTATACGATTTTCTTTTAAGGTCTTTATGGTTATATGATATTTTGAATTTGTTGATTTAACGAGTATAATTTAATGGTATGCTAGAGAAAATAAATTAGAAAAATCTTCTTTTAATTTTGAAAAATTATTACATATAATCCCTTTAGGAGCAAAATTTATTAATAAAAAAACAATAAATAGTTGCAGTTTTAAAACTGGTTTTTGATTGAAGCTATATGGTTTTTTACCTTCCTAGTTTATTTCTTGTTTTGCAAAGTCTTTAAGCGAATACATTGATGGTTTTTTCACCACCTTATACTTTGGAAAATATTTTAGTTTTCTCTATTTTTTTACCACTTCTGTTATTATGTTTTTGCAAATCTTAATAACTTTTGATTTTTAAAAAAAAATAGCTAACACTCTAAAATAATTTGATACAGGTATTTTTTCAATCCACCCTCTGTACATCGAAAATACAAGTATTATCATGAAATTGTATTTAAAGTTTTTAGAAAGTGGCACTTTTTCTCGTTGACTACATAATTTTAAAAAATCCGTTTGGTAAGATACGCTGTATCTAGACATCGTGCCAGCTCGATGCGTTTAATTAGGTTTTCGTAATATGTTTATAACGTATGTCCTAAAAGTTTTGGCACACAATATTTATCGGTTTTTTTAATGAAGAAATTTATTTAAACACTAACTAGTTATCATAAATTACAACTCAATACTTAACTAAACTATACTATCGAATTATGTGGAGTGGCCCATTCTGCTCTACCAGACGCAAATTTCTTCGAATGTCTCTCATGAGGTCCTGGACGGAATTCAGTTCAATTTCTCTTAATTTCTCGTAAATTCGCCGTCTTAATTGTTTCCTCATCTTGTGCTTCCCAGCCTCCATGATAAACCTTTCTAGACAGTACAGCCCAAAAATCCTCTATTGGGCGAGCCTGCGGCAAGTTTGGAGGATTATCGTTTTTGGGAACAAAAGGTATGTGGTGTTGTCGAAGCCAGTTTTGGGTATCTCTTGAGTAATGGCATGATGCTAGGTCTGGCCAAAACATGATATCGTCATTAGCATGATGTTCGCGGACAAACTGAAGCAATTTGGAAAGGCAGTTATCAATATAGCTCTGACTATTCAAAGCTTCACCCCTCACTCTTCCCACAAAAGGTCGGGATACACCTCCTGTTAGAAATTGCGCACCAGACAAGGATTTTATCTGCAAATTTCGCTTTATGTTTGTATCTAACATTGTCAGGGCATTCCTCTACGTTGTCCGTATAAAATCCATCGTTTCCCTTCATTTCAGAATTACTCAAAGTGAAATACTTTTCGTCATCTAAAATAATGATTTTTTCATTGGCAAATGTACCCGCCTCAGTTGACGACAACATCTTGGTATACGAAGAAGCTGCGCTTGAGAGTATTTGGGGCACTTACGTCTCTTTCGATATTTAAGACCATTCCTCCTCAATTCCAACGATATCGTACTCTTAGAAGATCTGTATTGCCTAGCCAGTCTCCTCGTTGACATTCCAATCTGGTTTTTGCTCTTCTCACCAATCTCTCTGACCTCTGTGCGGTAAATGCACGTGGTCTTCCACTTTGGGAGATTCAGACATGGTATTCCCTGCTCGCACTCCGCTATTGTTCTATAAATGGTTCTGCGTGAAATGTTTTCATTCTGGAATATTCGACAGATTTCAGCTTTGGGTATCCGCCCAACTAACTTGTAGATACTTTTTCTTATTTCTAATTTATACGACATCTTAAAGCGAAAACTTCAAAATAAATAAATCTCAACTGACAGTAAATAAAGTAAATAAACTTTTGTTTTCAAAGGCAACTTGATATTATTTTGTTTTTGTTAAAATTAAAGACAATGAGTTTTGTGCCTAAAACTTTTAGGACATACGTTATGATAGGTTAGGATTGAATAAAGAATGGTTCCATATTAACATCTTCTTAATAGGATGACTTATCGGTCTCGCTTTGTTATTAATTTAGGTCGTGGCACGACGTGTATATTTTAATAATGCATTTCTAGGATTAAGCCGAATACGTATTTTTTGGACAGTCTATCCCAAAATCTTTAGAAACAATCTTTAAATCCTCTCTGTATTTTACATTTTATTTATATTACGCTAACTTCTAAAAATACTCTGTATTTATTAGGTAATAAGTATTCTTTTAATAAATTTATTTTAGTCAACTAAAAGCGTATATCCCAAAACACTCCCAAAGGAGTTAAACAAAAGGTAGGATTTCACAATAGGGCCTTTCCATTTGTCTTGATAGATTTTTTCCCACTTATTTTTCCGCATACGAGGAAAATCGTGCTTTTCTTTACGTCAGCACTTTTAGAATAAAATGCTCTACAACTTTTAGACTTGGTTTTATCGAGTATATTCTTAATTAAGAAAAAAATGGTTTTCAAAAAGAAATAGGACACATTTTAAAATAAGACACACATGTCTCTTGCTCTTTATAGACTGATCTTTGTAGCAGCATTAACGGTTAAATGACGTAATGAAGTAAGGGACAGTTTTGGGTTAAATAGTGCATAGGTTCCTAAAATATTACATGGGATGGCGTTTCATGAGCACATGGAACACAATATTTTATGCACGTCACTGATCACAAAATTCATTATTCACTACAAAAAAATGTAAAGAAGGTATTTATCATTATTATTTTCCCAATAATAACAAAGCCAACTTTATTTGATGGCACGTCTATGACTTCACCTAAACATTTCTTTCGAAAAATGGCACGTTAATTTGTAAAGGCACGCCATTCCTGATATAAAGCCGGCTACAGACGACATGTAAAGGCTTGGCAAATGTCCGTTTGCTCAAACGTTCCTGCATGGTGTGTATGCAAAATATACTGGATTAGTAAAAAGTACTGCAACTCTGAAATATCTTTTAAACCGCTACAGCTACATTTACCAAATTTGATATCCGAAAGGTATCGGACATACTGAATATAATAGTAATACTGACACTGTTGCCAGATTTCCCCGTTTTGTGCTACACGTATCTTTTTGATTTTTTAAATATATTGTCCCTTTATTTACAGTGCAATAAATTGCGCATGCCAAATTTAATAAGTTCACAAATTTTCAAAATTCTATTTTTGCTAGCTGCTGAAATATGACAATATTTTATTTTAGGTGAAAAGCTTAGATGCGCTTAAATATTTCCTAAATCACTTATGCTGCGTTGACAAATTTTGGCATTTAAGAGTTCCTGGGGAAGCAGAATTCAACACTTATAATGTCATTGTTGCCAGATTTTCTAGTTTTGCGCTACATGCAATATTTTTGTTATTTTAAATGGAATGCCCTAATTATGTTAGATGCCATAAAAGAAGTGTGCCAAATTTAGTGAGACTTTAAATTTTAAAAATTGTATCTTTACCAGTTACCGAGATATGACAACACCGCAATTTTATTAAAATTTGCCAACAATGCTTATATCACTGATCAATTAATTAATCGAAAAATCCCTAAATACCAAATTTTGTAAACATAGCATTAGTGGTTTTAAAGATATGTAGGCGCTAAATTACTTTTTGCCGAATGTGTAGTGTATTATATTTCGACAATTAATAGAGACAGAATTTTTAAAATTTGGAAACTTACTAAATTTGATTCTCCTAATTTAATGCAATAAATAAGGCATTCCATTTAAAAAATAAAAAAGATACGTGTAGCACAAAACTGAAAAAACTGGCAACAGTGCCGATGTCACTATGTTATTCCACATATCCAAAACACCTTACTCAGAGACAACAATGAGACGAGTAACTGGTCCTAACAATTTGTCCATTGTATTTATCTTTTCTGGTTTAACGCAAGTTCCAATAAATATGTCTTTGTCTTTCATCATGGCAGGCTATTGTAGATGGAGCAATCATCGCGTTGCCCTGGTTGCCAAGTTGTTTACAATTTCTGCATGTAAACTTTAATGTCCTTTTTGGCTCACATCTAATTAAAAGAAAGAAAATATACCATGAATCGATTATTTTTAACTTGACAAACGTTGCCGCAGGCAGTCACGCCGGAATGTTATTCGATATTTGTGTTTGATATTTTTCAATGGCCGATTTGTTTGGAGTTTGGACAGTTTGTTTACATTTTCTGTGATTTATTGTGTGTTTCGTGGCTTTTTACCTTTAATTGGACTTTGAATATTGACTTTTATTAGTGATCACAGTGTATATATTAAATTTGTGCTTTTCAACAGATAATTTAAGGTAATATTGACATGGTTATCTGTAAGAAAAAATCTTTATAAAAACCAAATAAATGACATTTTTAATTAGGTGTGTGTAATTATTGAACTAAACCTCAATATTTTATATTAATAGGAAACAAAAACTAAGTACCTAACATTAAGGGCAAAAATAGCACCGCTATATAATTTGAATTTTCCGGGCAAACGATAAAGTCGACTCACGCGCCATCTGCGTTTACCTTCCTTGAAGACAGACAAGGAAGGCCCAGCAGCTATCTCTCTCTCGGATAATTTATTTACATTTAGTTGCTCAGTCTCATTCTTGTCTCTGCCTTACTACCAAATTTGGTAGTTTGAGCAAACGGACATTTGCCAAGTCTTGGCATGTCGTGTGTAGCCGGCTTATTACAAACATTAAGCTACAATTATTGTCAATTATATGTAAATTTAGGAATTATTAGTTGGTCCTAGAAAATGACCGTTATTTTTTATAAAAAATTAAAACGCCCACGATGTCCAGACATTGATTTTCCTATTTTTCCACAGGGTGATTAAAAAATCGATCACGATCCTTAAGGCGGTTATTCTACATGATAAAAGTCATTTGCGTTCCATAATTTAAGAAATAATTCACATTGATAGTGTGCGTCTAGAGGACTTTTTATTTACATTAAAAATTATTTTTTTTGTCAATATTTTTGAGTTTTGATAACTACTCTAAAGTTATTTTAAAGACCAATGCAAAGCCTTTAAATTCGAAAAATTCAATCGTTTGGACATAACTCATCCTTTATGTTTTACCCATCTATTATTGATCTGTAATACCTTAGAAACGGAATATGTTATAGTAGCAATAATACCTGCTATCACACCTAAGGCATTATGATAATGCCCGCTTATAATGCCCTAATGCGCTAATATGGAAATTTTATTGCTTATCCAATTTTATTTCTCTCACAATAAAGATCAAGTTTATACAAACATATGTATTAAAATAAAATCAATAACTTACCAGTTCCTGAAAAATATGCCATTAAAACGGTTTCGGTTATTTGAAGAATTGCGTTCGCATCTTTCCAAATACCAAATATGCCATACTCCCGATCATACTGTTGCCTTGATTTAACTGGCAAAAGATTTTCGGTCGCTTTTATGGCCTTTTCTCTTATATTTTGTGGAATTTCTTCCATTTTGAGCAAATCGTTAAATAAAAAATGCCAACTGACTAACTGATAGAAACATCAAAGTCAAACTTAACACCAGTCATTATCTACTTACGTATACAGGTACAGGTGCAACTTATTTTTATATTGCGAATAAATAATGTAATTAGTCATTGAAAAACTCTTTTGGGTAAAACATAAAGCATTGTATGCACCACGGGCTTTACTGGACTATAATGCCCATCAGGTCGAAATCTATTTTGACCTTCCGGGCATATAGTCCTAGTAACGCCCTTGATACATAAAAAGCTATAAAAATTAGGTTGTAAATTTAGTTTCTTATTTGATTGCTAGTAGCTACCAGGTAAGTACCTAGTTATTATGACCGCCCTGTATAAAACTACTAAAAAAACTGTATTTTTTGCTTTTACAATGTTATTAGTTTTATTTTCTACGTTATTTAATAAAAAGCATTTATAAAAGTTGATATTTTTCAAAGCGCTGTCACGGCAGAAAATATATTCCAGTATGATACTAAAGTATAAATAAAAACAACTTCATGTTACGATTGTCGTCGATATTACTCTTCGGTCTGTTGAATTAAAAACTATTTCTCGTTGTTCTTTACATTTAAGCGTGAGACTAAACATGTGTTATTGGCATTTTTTCACTTGAAGCGAAGTGTAAGTTTCTAGTAAATAAATGGTTTACACCACAAGGAACTTTGAAACTAGACTTACAACATATTTCTTTTAAATTCAGCTATGCTGATAGTTCTTACCCGACTTTAAAAAGAAGGAAAATTACAATTTGCCAGTATGTTTTTTTTGTGTGGATGTAACGTGATTTCCCCGTCAATTGTGGACCAATTTATTTTTTTTTATTTGGAGGAGTGCACTTCCGCGGTGGTTCCATAAAAAACCAAGTCAAGATCCCAAGAAAAAAGTTACTAGACCTATTGTTTTCTCTCTGCCGTACGTAGTTCGTGTGGCAAAAGCTGCCTCTAGCTGGTATATGCTCCATTTTGACCTTAAAAATACGCCCCAACAATATTTGTAGTTAATTTTTAAAAACTATGTGTAAATTATTAGGGTGATTCCTTTCCGTTTTTTCTTTTTATTGGTGCTCAGGCCAATTTTTATGTAAAAAAATTGCTTAAGCACCGAGAAAAAAAAATCTTTGTGCGGAAATTAATTACCCTTATAATTATACATATAATTATAATTCACACAAATTGAAAATTAGGGATACTATAGGCTAATTGCCACTCTACTGGCAATTAAATTTGGGACAAGCTGTTAAGGAACACTTAGGGAAATGGCTGCTTTAATTACAGACAATTATCAAAAATTATTTATCAGGGATTAATAGCTTTAAATAAGGTTAATAATTTGTTTTTAATAGTCACAAAAATAAGAATATATTTTGTTTCCTTTATTTTAAGTAGTTTGAAACAGGGGCGGTCATATCAATTTTCCGAGAGGAGCCCTATTATCATTAAATACCCATATTTGCAATTAGGTGTGTTTAGGTAAAAAGAAAATTGGGTACAAAGGATGTGGCATAAAAAGGGGGGATGGCCTTCATGCCCTCCCCTTATGACCGCCCCTGGTTTAAAAGAGTTTGTCATATTAAAATTTAAAGAACTATTTTATTTTGGATTAACTGCAAATGTTACTACGGTTTTAAAAATGCAAGTTTTTATTGAATATAAAAAACAGGAAATAAAAGTGGGACAAATGCGGAAACGGGAAAATTGAGTCTAAGCCCTTGAATACTTTTATATCCCTTAAAAATCCAATTTAAAGTGATGTTGCCAATTTTAAAATTCTTTGAATTGGAATTTTCTAAAAAAAGTAGCAATTGTGTATTTTATCAAAAAGTAGTCAATTTGCTTATTTACTTTAACGACGAAATTGCCTGAATTTTATATTTGTTTTTTTAAATTGTGGATGACTACTGTTTAAAATGAGCTACGTGCCTTTAATTTTTGGCTTGACATAAAACACAGAAGACGAAAAACTGTATTTTTTGTTGCTTAATTAGAAATAAATATATAAACTATAAAAAAGTCATTGGCGTAGTACTATTTAAATGTAAATGTTTTTAGAGTTAAGCATACAAAAGTACTAACATACATAAATCAAAAATAAAAAAATAATATTTTATTTTACACAACATGATTAAGTAGTTCATAACAATATGATGACAAATATTTTTAATTATTAAAATTTAAAATTCACCCTTTTAAAATCATTTTTAGGTAAAAAGATTTTTACAATTATTATTAATTTAAAAAATAATATTAATTTAAAGTTTTAAGACACCATATTTTTAACACGCTTTTATTAACTTGGGTTGTAACTATTCTATCTATCTATCTATGTAACGGAATCTTTGAGCCTAATTTTAACCAACTTCCAGCTATTCGATTTCTTTGAAACTTTGCACACGTGTCAAGGACCGATGAAGATGCAATAATTTAAAAACAGTATCCCGTTATCTTTTTTGAATCGCCAGGAAAAAAATTCCATTATATTATAAAAACAACACCTAGGATGCCATCTGTTGGCAACATTTCAAACTTTGCTATTAAATGAAGAAGAAATTTTTAGTTTTTACACAATTTGGTTAGTTGCACCATGGGTGTTCAATTTTTATGAACAATAAAAATATAGGGTTAGTTGCACCATTAGTTCAAGGATTCCATAATAAAAATTACATTATGTGTAATGTATACATAATACATAATGTGCAATTAATAAAAATTAACATTCTTTTTTTGGATCGCCAGGAAAAAAATTTTCCTTTATATTATAAAAATATAAAAACAACACCTAGGTTGCCACCTGTTGGCAACATTTCAAACTTTGCTATTAAATGAAGAAGAAATTTTTTAGTGGGTTGCAATATATTGGCAACGGTCCAAACATTGCCTGGATTGCCATCTGTTGGCAAAATTTCAAACTTTGCTACTTAATGAAGAAGAAATTTTTTAGTGAGTTGCAATCTGTTGGAAAAATTTTAAAATTTGCCACTCTTGTTCATTAAAAAAAATTTTCGCCATTTTGTCAAGAGTAGCAGAAACTAAAAATGAAAAATAATTAATAGTTTAAAAAACTAAAAAAACACGCTTTTATATGCAACCGAACTAAAATTAGAAAATAATTTTTCATTAAAAAAAATATTGTCATTTCATAGTAAAAAGCGTGGGGTGATAAATATATTAAATGTTATAATTATTATATTTGCAACATTCTATAGTAGGGGTAGATGGTTTGACGGGCCTCCGCCCCG